>OX328125.1:104992375-105207375 GCA_946811695.1 Gonocerus acuteangulatus | reverse complement strand
CCTAAGACTTTGTTAAGTGAATAAAGATGAGAGAAATGGTTGGCTGTCCTTCTCTGGAGATGTGGGAACAACGAATCCGCAAACGTTGGGTCTGGATTGTTGGAACCGCACGTGGCTGATACGTAAGGTTTCTCAGAAGGTCTAAGACCTGACGAGAGTTTCTCCTCCAGCCACGTGCTAAAGCAGGGGAGGGGTTAAAAGGGTATACAGAGCTCTGATGGGTCAGAGTCCACGCCCGTTTCTAAGGTCTTGGCCGAGATGGCGATGAGAGGTACGTCAGCTCCAAAATACTCTCTAATCTCCCTCAAAGGGAATAGTTGCTAACTAGTTGTCTCTCTCTCACTCAACCTTTTCTCTCATATTAGCGATGGTTTATGATATTTATGATTGTAACAGTAACCTGAGCATGAATTATAGTTTTGAAAGGAATATCCTCTTTCCTAAAATATTTCCCATTATCTATCCCGTCCTTGCTAGTCGGTCCCTTACATACATATATATTTAATTTTTAATAATTTTTTGATGAATAATTATTCTTTTTCAAGTGATGAGCCAGGAGGAATGGGTTGATAAGCAGAGAAGCGAGAGAAAAGACGAGTTCGCTCCAATGTATACAGAAGTCTCTACTTCTTTTGATCCGACCAAACCACCGCCTCTGCTGAAGAAACGGAAACTGGAAGAGCAACAAGAAGGCTCATCAGAAGAAGCTATTGAAGCAGGACTCAAATTGATTAGGGAACAAGTGGAGAGGGAACAACACATGAAACATTTTTAAAAGTACTGTTTCTTGTTAACAGTTTGTGTCATAATTTTCTGAAACATATATCTAGGAATGTATTATATGCATTTATATGTACAAAAAAAAACAATTATTTTATTCTCTCAATAAATATTTTAAACAATTGCTTTCAATGTGAATTGAATTTATTAATTTTTTCCTGATTAATATTTGCCTTTAATAAGTATAAAGATAATAGATTCCCTCCTTTTTTCTCATATTAATACAAACGAAGTTGTTCTGATTTTTAATGAAACGTCTTTTTTAGGTTTATTTATTGTAGAGTATTTTGCAATTTTGATATTTACTTGCTTCTACGTGTAGGGCTTGTGTCAGAAAATAATTGGCAGAAAAGTTTCCTTTTTATAACACTTTATTTCAAATTCTGCCCTAGATGTTTCGTGGTATCAATCCTATCTCCTCAGGAGCCACCAGAGCTTTATGTGGTCCGTTAGGGTTTTTGTTCAA
The DNA here is from genome assembly GCA_946811695.1 of Gonocerus acuteangulatus. Classification (NCBI taxonomy): domain Eukaryota; kingdom Metazoa; phylum Arthropoda; class Insecta; order Hemiptera; family Coreidae; genus Gonocerus; species Gonocerus acuteangulatus. The sequence continues at coordinate 105,206,129 of OX328125.1, read as the reverse complement.
TGACTTCATAATTTATATTTTTAAAATTAATGAATAACTTATAAAATAATTTTTATTTTTAATTTTTTAAAGTAAAAATTATTAGAAAATTGTTTTAAAAAAGTAATGAAATATATCAATTACGATGGATTGTTTTTTTTTAATACCCAATAATAAAAATTAAAGGTTAAGTTACACTCATTTATTAAGTATCTCTTATCCTCGGAATAAAAAAATAAATACTTGATTTGGAACCTTTTGATTATTAGAAGTTATTTGTTTATGTGAGTGAATCAAAGTTCCTCTAAATCCAATTGATTTCTATGAGTATATATTGTATATTCTAGAATTTGTTTTTGTGCATTACTTACTACTCATTATGGCACTAATATTGTTTTTTTTTTTATTTAAAATAATGTTTAAAGTTCAAGTTATAAAAAATTGTTATTAAAAATTTTTATAAAAAACATTTTTGAAATAACATTATTCAAATAATTTTTATTTGTATTATTATTTATTATTGTTGAGTTTCGCAACAAGGGCGACGACCTCATAAGAACGGCAGAATCAAAGTCAGTCAGTTGGTAGTCAAGTGATAGTCAGTTGGTTATAAAATAAACGAAGGCAACAAAAAGTATTAAGAAAAAAAAGGAATAAAATTAAAAAAAATATATATATATATAAAAATATTATATACAATAAAATAATAAATAATAAAATGTTTCCATTAAAAATGACATATAGTTATACTTTCGAGTGAATGTGTGTATATTTTAAATATGTTAGAAGTGTTTGAATGTACGGACTACCTTCTGTCAGTAAGTCATAAGGAATCGTTAAGTTGCTGCGTTGTCTACAGTCCGTCAGGATATGTTTTACAGTTAATGTTCTGTTGCATAGTCTACACATTGGTCTTTCCTTTCTGTCCAGTAAGTATGACTCGGTAAGTCGGGTGTGGCCTATACGGAGTCTGCATAAAATTACTTCGTCTTGTCGAGTGAATGATTCTGTTACCGAGGCTTTGGCTTAATTTCTCTTAATATACATTCACTCTTCAGCCAATTTTCTTCCCATTCATACAGTGTGTTAGTGTGTATGGTTTTGTTTAAGTCAGAAGTCGTCACTGTGTTTACGTCGGGTTCAGGTCGGTTTTTATTTTTAAGTTTTTGAAATAAAAATTATTAGAATTTTTTTTTAAAAAAATAATAAACTATATCAATTACGATGGAATTTTTATTTTTATTTCCCAATAATAAAAATTAAAGGTTAAGTGAAACTCATTTGAAATAAAAATTAATAGTTATTTTCGATCCCTGGGCACACCACATTCGTGAAGTGCAAAATTTGAAATAAAGTGCTAAAAAAAGGAGATATGCCATTTTGTTGGAAAGAGAATATGTGTACGTCTCGCGTTCTTGAATTGTGAAGATATCAATCAGAAGAACTGGAACACCTGTTATCAGTTATTTAGAGATATCGGAAAGGCAGTGTAGCTTGTTTGTTTGTTGGAAAGAGAATATGTGTACGTCTCGCGATCTTGAATTGGGAAGATATCATCAGAAGAACTGGAACACCTGTTATCAGTTATTTAGAGATATCGGAAAGGCAGTGTAGCTTGTTTGTTTGTTGGAAAGAGAATATGTGTACGTCTCGCGTTCTTGAATTGGGAAGATATCAATCAGAAGAACTGGAACACCTGTTATCAGTTATTTAGAGATATCGGAAAGGCAGTGTAGCTTGTTTGTTTGTTGGAAAGAGAATATGTGTACGTCTCGCGTTCTTGAATTGGGAAGATATCAATCAGAAGAACTGGAACACCTGTTATCAGTTATTTAGAGATATCGGAAAGGCAGTGTAGCTTGTTTGTTTGTTGGAAAGAGAATATGTGTACGTCTCGCGTTCTTGAATTGGGAAGATATCAATCAGAAGAACTGGAACACCTGTTATCAGTTATTTAGAGATATCGGAAAGGCAGTGTAGCTTGTTTGTTTGTTGGAAACAGAATATGTGTACGTCTCGCGTTCTTGAATTGTGAAGATATCAATCAGAAGAACTGGAACACCTGTTATCAGTTATTTAGAGATATCGGAAAGGCAGTGTAGCTTGTTTGTTTGTTGGAAACAGAATATGTGTACGTCTCGCGTTCTTGAATTGTGAAGATATCAATCAGAAGAACTGGAACACCTGTTATCAGTTATTTAGAGATATCGGAAAGGCAGTGTAGCTTGTTTGTTTGTTGGAAAGAGAATATGTGTACGTCTCGCGTTCTTGAATTGGGAAGATATCAATCAGAAGAACTGGAACACCTGTTATCAGTTATTTAGAGATATCGGAAAGGCAGTGTAGCTTGTTTGTTTGTTGGAAAGAGAATATGTGTACGTCTCGCGTTCTTGAATTGGGAAGATATCAATCAGAAGAACTGGAACACCTGTTATCAGTTATTTAGAGATATCGGAAAGGCAGTGTAGCTTGTTTGTTTGTTGGAAAGAGAATATGTGTACGTCTCGCGTTCTTGAATTGTGAAGATATCAATCAGAAGAACTGGAACACCTGTTATCAGTTATTTAGAGATATCGGAAAGGCAGTGTAGCTTGTTTGTTTGTTGGAAAGAGAATATGTGTACGTCTCGCGTTCTTGAATTGGGAAGATATCAATTAGAAGAACTGGAACACCTGTTATCAGTTATTTAGAGATATCGGAAAGGCAGTGTAGCTTGTTTGTTTGTTGGAAAGAGAATATGTGTACGTCTCGCGTTCTTGAATTGTGAAGATATCAATCAGAAGAACTGGAACACCTGTTATCAGTTATTTAGAGATATCGGAAAGGCAGTGTAGCTTGTTTGTTTGTTGGAAACAGAATATGTGTACGTCTCGCGTTCTTGAATTGTGAAGATATCAATCAGAAGAACTGGAACACCTGTTATCAGTTATTTAGAGATATCGGAAAGGCAGTGTAGCTTGTTTGTTTGTTGGAAAGAGAATATGTGTACGTCTCGCGTTCTTGAATTGTGAAGATATCAATCAGAAGAACTGGAACACCTGTTATCAGTTATTTAGAGATATCGGAAAGGCAGTGTAGCTTGTTTGTTTGTTGGAAAGAGAATATGTGTACGTCTCGCGTTCTTGAATTGTGAAGATATCAATCAGAAGAACTGGAACACCTGTTATCAGTTATTTAGAGATATCGGAAAGGCAGTGTAGCTTGTTTGTTTGTTGGAAAGAGAATATGTGTACGTCTCGCGATCTTGAATTGGGAAGATATCATCAGAAGAACTGGAACACCTGTTATCAGTTATTTAGAGATATCGGAAAGGCAGTGTAGCTTGTTTGTTTGTTGGAAAGAGAATATGTGTACGTCTCGCGTTCTTGAATTGGGAAGATATCAATCAGAAGAACTGGAACACCTGTTATCAGTTATTTAGAGATATCGGAAAGGCAGTGTAGCTTGTTTGTTTGTTGGAAAGAGAATATGTGTACGTCTCGCGTTCTTGAATTGGGAAGATATCAATCAGAAGAACTGGAACACCTGTTATCAGTTATTTAGAGATATCGGAAAGGCAGTGTAGCTTGTTTGTTTGTTGGAAAGAGAATATGTGTACGTCTCGCGTTCTTGAATTGGGAAGATATCAATCAGAAGAACTGGAACACCTGTTATCAGTTATTTAGAGATATCGGAAAGGCAGTGTAGCTTGTTTGTTTGTTGGAAACAGAATATGTGTACGTCTCGCGTTCTTGAATTGTGAAGATATCAATCAGAAGAACTGGAACACCTGTTATCAGTTATTTAGAGATATCGGAAAGGCAGTGTAGCTTGTTTGTTTGTTGGAAACAGAATATGTGTACGTCTCGCGTTCTTGAATTGTGAAGATATCAATCAGAAGAACTGGAACACCTGTTATCAGTTATTTAGAGATATCGGAAAGGCAGTGTAGCTTGTTTGTTTGTTGGAAAGAGAATATGTGTACGTCTCGCGTTCTTGAATTGGGAAGATATCAATCAGAAGAACTGGAACACCTGTTATCAGTTATTTAGAGATATCGGAAAGGCAGTGTAGCTTGTTTGTTTGTTGGAAAGAGAATATGTGTACGTCTCGCGTTCTTGAATTGGGAAGATATCAATCAGAAGAACTGGAACACCTGTTATCAGTTATTTAGAGATATCGGAAAGGCAGTGTAGCTTGTTTGTTTGTTGGAAAGAGAATATGTGTACGTCTCGCGTTCTTGAATTGTGAAGATATCAATCAGAAGAACTGGAACACCTGTTATCAGTTATTTAGAGATATCGGAAAGGCAGTGTAGCTTGTTTGTTTGTTGGAAAGAGAATATGTGTACGTCTCGCGTTCTTGAATTGGGAAGATATCAATTAGAAGAACTGGAACACCTGTTATCAGTTATTTAGAGATATCGGAAAGGCAGTGTAGCTTGTTTCTTTGTTGGAAAGAGAATATGTGTACGTCTCGCGTTCTTGAATTGTGAAGATATCAATCAGAAGAACTGGAACACCTGTTATCAGTTATTTAGAGATATCGGAAAGGCAGTGTAGCTTGTTTGTTTGTTGGAAACAGAATATGTGTACGTCTCGCGTTCTTGAATTGTGAAGATATCAATCAGAAGAACTGGAACACCTGTTATCAGTTATTTAGAGATATCGGAAAGGCAGTGTAGCTTGTTTGTTTGTTGGAAAGAGAATATGTGTACGTCTCGCGTTCTTGAATTGTGAAGATATCAATCAGAAGAACTGGAACACCTGTTATCAGTTATTTAGAGATATCGGAAAGGCAGTGTAGCTTGTTTGTTTGTTGGAAAGAGAATATGTGTACGTCTCGCGTTCTTGAATTGGGAAGATATCAGTCAGAAGAACTGGAACACCTGTTATCAGTTATTTAGAGATATCGGAAAGGCAGTGTAGCTTGTTTGTTTGTTGGAAAGAGAATATGTGTACGTCTCGCGTTCTTGAATTGGGAAGATATCAATTAGAAGAATTGGAACACCTGTTATCAGTTATTTAGAGATATCGGAAAGGCAGTGTAGCTTGTTTGTTTGTTGGAAAGAGAATATGTGTACGTCTCGCGTTCTTGAATTGTGAAGATATCAATCAGAAGAACTGGAACACCTGTTATCAGTTATTTAGAGATATCGGAAAGGCAGTGTAGCTTGTTTGTTTGTTGGAAAGAGAATATGTGTACGTCTCGCGTTCTTGAATTGGGAAGATATCAATTAGAAGAACTGGAACACCTGTTATCAGTTATTTAGAGATATCGGAAAGGCAGTGTAGCTTGTTTGTTTGTTGGAAAGAGAATATGTGTACGTCTCGCGTTCTTGAATTGTGAAGATATCAATCAGAAGAACTGGAACACCTGTTATCAGTTATTTAGAGATATCGGAAAGGCAGTGTAGCTTGTTTGTTTGTTGGAAAGAGAATATGTGTACGTCTCGCGTTCTTGAATTGTGAATATATCAATCAGAAGAACTGGAACACCTGTTATCAGTTATTTAGAGATATCGGAAAGGCAGTGTAGCTTGTTTGTTTGTTGACGCCGATGTTTGGAAAAATTCAAATACAGATCGTTCCATTTTTACTACACTGATATTAATCTGTAGTTTCTAATCGCCTGAAGATTTGTGTTAGGTAAGTGCAACATTTGATAACACATTTTTTAGTTGTTATTTTTAATTATTAAACCAGGGTTTAGATTTAACAATCCCTAGCTTAGTGGCTCTGTCACGTTTAACAATCCTAGCAACCTGTATGTTTGATCCCCCATGGCTATACGACTAATATCCTAGAAGCATTACTGTAAAGTAGATTTTTTTAAATAGCCATACGACGGTGTTTATAATCAAAAACATAACACGCTCACGAAGTCGCAGGCCTAGCTAGGTTTTAATAAATTTGATGCTTTTAGCGCGGTTCCTCCCTCCCCCATAGGGAGGAACCCCGCTTATAAGGTTGATCTCATGACGCAATCCGGAAGTGCCGACTAGAAAATTTTGCGTTTCAGAACCCCTAGAGACCGAAAATTAAAACTAATATGTTGAAATTTTGGTTACGTTTGGAGTTAAGGAAGGGTTAGAATAAAATATTTTATTAACAGACATAAAAAGTTTTGGTAACTTTGTATACTTTCCTTAATATCTTGAAAAAGGTTGAGAATCTTGGTAAACGGAAGAATACCATTAGATAGCTTACTAAATGCTCTACAAAAAAGGTTCTGATGAAAGTTTTGATTAGGCGATGTCAATCGGGGAAATAAGTGCTTAAATCTTTAAAGTAATTGATTTCGCTTATTCGAACTGTTCTTTTTGTCTGTTTTTATTCCTTGTTATTTTTTAATTGCTTATAGTTAGATAATGTATTTGATAATAAATCAGGTTAAGAAAAGTAAGAAAAACAATTTTATGTTAGAGATATGGATTTCCAAGATATAGCTTTTCAACTGCCTAGCGGGGTCCTTCTTAGGGAGGGTTGGCCGATCCATCCAGGTAAGATCGTAAATCAAGACCTTTCTAGAAATGTGGACCCAAAATAAAAACAGCTTTTATTTTAATCATTCTAAATGAGTCTAGGGATAAGAACGGAACCGCGCTAAGATGATGCAGTTCCTGCGAGTCGGACGTTTAATGATAGAAAAAGAAACTAGAGGAAAGACAGTGGAATAACTTGATAAGTTGTTGTTTTAATTGTATAAGTATTTATTCCACGTATTCACTGACTTGTCTCTAAGTTATTCAAGGACTGTACTGTGTTGATACATTCAGAGAAATATGCTTATTAATCTTGAATAAGCATCTTGAACTTTTTGCATTTATTTAAGAAAATACTTGTCTCATTTTTCATTTACTCAGCTTCATTTTAAGTCAAGGTATCTAAATTAAACTAATATATCAATCGGGGTTTCTCCATATGATACACACGTTATTCATAATTAATAAAAATGCGGTAATAATTTAAGAAATAAGTAAAAATATGAATATAAAGTCCGTCACGCAGGAGCTGCATAACTAAGCACTTTCCTCAGAATTGGGTAGTGTCAAGTGCATTCCTGAATAATTTACTTAAAATAACCTAGATAGATTAAACATTTTTTATGAGCAGCTGTTTCAATTATTGATTTTGTAACTAATTTCCTTCCAGAGTTTCGTGTGTGCAGGGTACTACACTACGTAATAAATACACAAAGCTTCACATTTCATCTATTGATCTTGATGAGTTTCGCGAACCTACGTTTGGCGGAAGAATTCAATTCAGGCATAGTACAATGTAACAACCCCCCCCCCCCTTCCAATAGACCGATTTAGTTCATTTTCACAACACTTCTTTCTTATTAGATAGCCAGGACGTATAAAGAGTTTCGTTATAATAGAATAGAAGTTACGACCGGTATAAGGAAATTAGTAATTTCTGTCCGGAGTAAACCCCCCCCCCTTCTAGTCAACCGATCTAGTTTATTTTTATAACAAATTTTTCTCTTCAGTTGACCACAACGAATACCGAGTATCGTTGAAATACCACACAAATTATGGCTGGTATTAGGAAATAACTACTTTGGCTCCGGAGTAAACCCCATCTCCAGATGGACCGATTTTGTTGGTTAACGAACTCGTTCAATCGTTTGATGGGAGAATACAATATACCAAATTTCGTGGCGAAAAAACAAAAACTCTGGCCTGAATCGTGTTACTGGACACATATATAACTATATTTATATATATATATATATATATATATATATATATATATATATATAATATATATATATATATATATATATAATATACATATATATATATATATATATATATATATATATATATATATATATATATATATATATATATATATAAATTCGAAGTCTACTAGGTAGGATCGATAAAGATTCGAAGAAATTTTTCAAAAATTCCGTCATGAGTGCAACCTCAATAGCTACTTTCCTTCGGAGGAAAGTGCTAAAAAATTATAGTAATAGTAATATATACAAAATAGGATGCATATTACAGGATTGTAGTACATACCTACATAATGTAAGAAAAAAAATAATCAATAAAAAATGAGTGGAAAGAAGAAAAAAACGTTCATACAAAATGCACAAAGGACACATTACGGCGGTTAACCGTAACACAACATACGTGACACAACAAAATCGTGCAATTATATCCCTGAAATGATTTGACCTAAAAATCAAAAACGAACCAAAATTTTAAAAATTCTCAAAATCTTTGCTGCGCCAACGACAATATTTTAAACCCTAAAAGAGGATAGTATTTTACATCATTGACAGGCTTTGTTTGAGTGGTTGAAACTAGTTCTGTAGATGCAATGTGAGCTTCTGCAGTTAATCGGAATAAACAAGCGGCGGAGGATTAACCCCAAGCTGCATAGTCCAGTATATAGAGGCTTCAAAAGGGGGTCGAGCTAACATTAATTCCCTCATAAGATTTCTTTTCTAATATCCTTAGGTATGGTGTGAGTATGCTGAAACCAATTTTTCCACCTCGAAAGCCGGGGGAAGAACTTTTGGCAGGCGAAAAACCGTGAAAGTGGTAGCACTTTTTTCAGTTTTTCTTCAATAATTTAAAAACAGTTGATTTTGCATAAATAAAAAACTTCAAATAGGGAGTAAAGAACGTTAAATTCTACTTCAATTGAACTGGTCGAAGTCCAAATTCGGCCAGGTAAGAGTGCCGTAATCGCTGGCCAAAAAACAATACTTTTTTTTTCCAATTTGGCGGCTTTTAGCGCGGTTCCTCCCTCCCTCTATAGGAGAACGAAAATAACGGTGGTTCAAATTTGTGTGTATATGTATGTATGTATGTATGTATGTATATATATATATATATATATATATATATATATATATATATATATATTTCTCCTCCCGGCTTTCGAGTTGGAAAAATTAGTTTCAGTGTAAGGGACTGATTAGCAAGGACGGGATTTAGAGATATAGACAATGGGGAAATATTTTAGAGAAGCGGAAATTCCTTTTTAAAACTATAATTTACACAGAGGATACAAAACATAAATATCATAAACCATTGCTACGATGAGAGAAAATGTTGAGTGAGAGAGACGGATAGGTAGAGTTATCAAATATGATCATTTGGGGAGATTATAGAGAATTTGGAACTGGCCTACCTCTGAACAGCATCTGGGCCGAAGTCTCAGGAACGGATGCAAACTCTGCCCGGTCGGAGGTAAGCCAGCTCTTTTTAAACCCTTTGTACCCCACTCCTGCTTTTGCAGGTGATTGAACTAGAAACTCTTGTCAGGTCTTAGATCTTCCAGGAATCTTACGAATCAGCCACGTGCAGTGCCAACATCCCAGACGCAACGTTTGCGGATTCGTGGTTCTCACATCTCTAGAGATGGACAGCCAACCTTTTCTCTCATCCTTATTCACTTAACAAGGCCAAAGGGAAAACGGGGCCTTACATCAGCATACTCTCACCATACCTAAAGATAGAAAAAAAATCTTGTGAGGGAATTAATGTTAGCTCAAACCCCTCTATCTAATGTGCTAGCAAGTCTTATTTTAAACATGGGCGTATATAGGAAATAATTTCGGAGGGGGGGGGGCTGAGACTATTTCTGTTTTTCTCCCTAAAATAATCGTTAAAAATATTGCCTAAAAAATTACTTCATTCGTTTCCTCCCGCCAAATGACCTATAAAAAGTGTGCCTTGAAACCTATAAATGCTAAACTGTTTACGTTACGATTTTATTCACGCGAATTTAGCCAAAAAACAGTGAAAAAACTTAGCCTTTCCAATTAACAAAATATTTAAGTAACTTTCATCAAAATCAGCCAATTGTTGTGAATGGTTTTGTGGAATACTTATATATACTCTCAAACAAATATGAAATTTCTTTACTTTCTGCAGTAGGAAGGAATCTATAAGGACTTAGCTGGACTTAGATTCCCTGTAACTGTGATATAGAAATGAATGTAAAGCGCTATTTTATTCCGTACACAATTGTTTTTAAGTGCAGCCCTGCTACACCATGGAAAACATATCAAAAACGTTTGTTGTGGTAGGTTTTCCTAGTTATTTCTAACGATCAAGGTATAAAAACTCGCTCTTCAACTCCTCGGTGATTGAATTTAAATTAGAAAGGAAAGACAGTTATAAAAACAGTGATTATTCCAAAATCGATATTCAAATTTACTTCCATTAGCGCCAAGGCCATGTTATCTGCAGGTTAGCCAATCATTATCACTGTCAGTTTGGAACTTGGGGAAGGTTCTGTTTTTGTATTGTACTGTTCAGTTATTTTCATTTTCTTCCGTGTTAAAGGAGATTTATCATCCACTCAACTTTCAAAGTTTCCTGTTTTGTGCAATTTAACCAGAATATGGCTATGGACGATGTCGCAGAGGATGTATATATTCACTTGCCATAATATTGTTCACATTATCATTGAATGGATCCGAATTATTTTACACTCTTTTTATTGTTTTAGTCGCAGTTCGTCGTTGATGAAGTTAGTAACATAATAAAAGAAGCTATAGAAGCGTCCATCGGTGGCAATACTTATCAACAGAATAAAGTCAATCAGTGGACAACAAATGTTGTAGACAAATGCCTTGGCAATTTGACTAGGCTTCATAAACCTTTTAAATACATAGGTAAGTTATCTTAGATTTCTCTAGCGACAGCTCATCAACATTTATTTATATTGGGAATGTTAGTGTGAGATAAAGTTCTCTACAAATTCTTACCAAGTGATATTAAAACTCACAAAAGGAATGAAAAAACGCATGGACTAACATGAAATTAAGAAAACTATATGTGTTAGGCTTAAGGCTGGCAAGTAGTTTAGACTAGACTGCTTATCAGTCATTCGTTACTGACAAACTATTGTTTAATGACAGAACACATCGTTGATACAAATGCAATGTATCGAATGTGAAAATCACCACTTTCCAGAGTGAAAAAAACTTTTATTCATTACTTTTCTATTGGACAGTCAAAAGGTCGGCAGATTCGACCTTTTGACAGTTGTTACTTTCTTCTTTCACTGAGTGAACTTAGATTCGAGAGTTTGGCGTACATCAGTCCAACAGCAATCAGTATAGATTGAAAATGAAACATGCATTTTATCACATTTGATACCTTGCATTTGTATCGATGACGCATTAACTCATCTGAATGAGACAATAAAACTACTAAATGATGTGAACAAACTCTTGACAGCACATGTATCGACACAATTATCACTTACTTCATAGATACAAATACTTCCCATCTAGGACAAATACACAAAGTGTAGGATTTCAGCAAAAGCAACATTGTTTCAAGAAAACATTTGTGACTACGTGAATTGATGTAGTGGATACAATTATTAAATCCTGTTAATGTAGCAATTGTTTACAATGGGCAAAATATTTAGATGCATTACTTTTCTTGCATGTATGTAAATATAGCAATTATTATTGTTATTTTTTTGTAAATAACTTATTAATGGATTCTTTCCCCTACAATTTGATAAGAGCTAATCTCCCCATAGCAGCTTTTAAAACCAATATAAATAAATAAATGAATACATTATGCTATTGTGTAAACAAATAAATATATTTATTTAAATATAAATGAATGGCTAAGGCATATGCACTCCATGCCTAAGGTCGTGGGTTCGATTTCCACTAGGGGTGGTGGCTTTTCTTAGGAAAAGAGAAAAGGCATCAGCCCCATCCTGGCTAGAAAAGGGTGGTAACCTACAGATAGCCCGTCCTAAAAATTCTGTGTCAATAATAAATGGCCGTTAAAATTTAAGTAAATAAATAAATTTATTATTGACCAAGAATTTTAGGACGGGTCTATAGGTTACATATGCCTTAGCACTCCCGGCCAAGGAGCCTCTGATTTCCAAATTTAATCAATGTGGAATTTCTTTTATTGAACTATTTTTCGTCTTGATTCGCTGGAGCTGCATAACTACGAGCATTCCTCCATCCTATAATCATAACAACGAATACAACTCCCCTAATGGTAGAAGTAACCACTAATGCCTGAGCCAATTTTACAGATTAATTCAATTTGAACATAATATGCAGTAAACTCCAACTACTAATGAACCAATTTAGTTTATTTTTAAAATACATCTTTCTCTTTAGATACCCACGACGTATTCCGGGGTTTTCGTTACAATTCACCAGAAATTTTGACCCAAAATAGCAAATTAGTAGTTTGGTTTTGGAGTAAACCACACTTTCCAATAGACCGATTTAGTTTATTTTTACAAGACATCTTTCTCTTTAGGTACCAACGATGTTTACCGAGCTTGGTTGTAAAATAACTAAAATTACGGCCAGTATGGGAAAATTTGGGTCCAGTGTAAATCCCTCTCCAGGTGGATCAATTTTAATGATTAACGAACTCGCAATCATTTGCTAGAAGAAGAACAAAAACTCGGACAAGTATCGTGTTAGCACCCACACAATAAATAAATATATATATATATATATATATATATATATATATATATACATATATATACATATATATACTTGTATGTTTGTGTGTATATGTTTCTGTTAACACGATTCTTGCCTATATGTATGCTTACATATATAAATAAATAAACAGGATTCATTTTCGTTATCTAAAACAAAAATTCTTTTTCGGTATAAATGAAATAAAACTTTAATACAGAATAAATGTAGTCCGAATTGCCCTCAGGTTACAGGAAAGACACTTAGTGTCACTTTAAGAAGAAAGGAGTTGAGAGAAGATGTAGGAATTGAAAATAAATGAAGAGACGAAATTTCAGAATGTAATAGGGAGTTAACATTATAGAAGTGGCGGAAAAAATACAAGTCCAACAAATACAAGTGCAGTTTCTTGAGGAACAAGATCCAAGAAAATATTTTCTATTATTGAAATATTAATAATAAATAAATATATTTATTTTTTGCCTGAAGTGAAGTAACAGAGAAGAGAGCATTTTCATTTATTTTAGAATGAAATAACGTGAAATAGAAATAATACAATTGAAAAATATGAAATTGCTAACATTTTATTGGGTTTTCAGTTACCTGCACGATAATGCAGAAAAATGGAGCCGGCCTTCACAGCGCAAGTTCTTGTTACTGGGATAATGCAACCGACGGAAGTTGCACTGTGAGATGGGAGAACAAGACAATGTATTGTATTGTGTCTGTGTATGGCTTAGCTGTATAAACATATATAAATGTGATGCTTTTTAAAGAACACCGTATTTTAAGGTTGCAATATTTTTCTCATTGTGTTCTATTTAAACACATTTCAATTTAATGTATTTATATTTTTTTTTACACGTTAAATTAAAAACTTCTTCTAATATTTGTTTTGCTTTACTCAATTTGTTTGAACATGTGTCACTTAATGGCAATCAAATCTTGATCTTTTAGCGCGGTTCCTCCCTCCCCCATAGGGAGGAACCCCGCTTATAAGGTTGATACAATGAAACAATCCGGAAGTGCCGACAAGAAACTTTCGTGTTTCAGAACCCCTAGAGACCGAAAATAACGGTGGTTCAAATTTGTATATATATATATATGTATATATTTATTTATATATATATATATATATATATATATTTGTCTGTTCGCTCATTTCTGGCTTCCCTGATGGTCCGATTTTGATGAAATTTGGTACAAAAATCTGTCGTCCAATTTGAAAGGTCAAGTTCGTTAACCAGCAAAATCCGCCCACTGCAAGATGGCGTTTGGGGCGAAATTCGCGCAAAAAAAATCGTAACGCTTACGTTTTTGAGTTCATAAGCTTGTAAGTACTCGTTTTATAGGTTTCTTGGGCCAGGAAAACGAATGAAACCATTTTCAAGGCGATAGCTTTAACCGTTTTCGAGAAAATTGGAAAAATATTTTTTGAATACCGTTTTTGGTTTGGGTACTTAGAATTACGGGATTCAGTTGAAACTTTATCTGCATGTTCTACCTTCATTAAAACTAATATGTTGAAAGTTTTGTTACGTTTGGAGTTAAGGAAGGGTTAGAATAAAATATTTTATGAACAGACATGAAAAGTTTTGGGAAGTTCGTATACTTTCATTAATATCTCGAACACGGTTGGGAAATCGTGGTAAGTGGATAGAAACTATTTGAAAGCTTACTAAATTCTCTACAAAAAAGATTCTAAAACTATTTTTGATTAGGTTATGTCAATCGGAGAAATAAGTGCTTAAAACTTCAAATACGTCTGTTTTGTTCTTATGAACGGGTTTTTGTCGTTCTTGTTGTAATTTTTGTCTCATTCCCTTCGTTTTTTATTGATTTTTATTTTTGTAATTTCTTATGTTGCGAAACTTTTGTGTGTAAAACAGGATATGAAAAATGAGGCCAATTTTCTGTTGCTAGAAATAATATACATTTTGGGAACTTTCATTAATATCTCGAAAACTGTTGAGAATTTTGGTAAACGGAAGAATGCCATTAGAAAGCTTATTAAATGCTCTACATAAAAGGTTCTAATGAAAGTTTTGATTAGGCGATGTCAATCGGAGAAATAAGAGCTTAAAGCTTTAAAGTGATTGATTTCGCTTATTCGAAGTGTTCTTTTTGTCTGTATTTTATTCCTTGTTATTTTTTAATTGCTTATAGTTGGATAATGTATTCGAAAATAAAACAGGTTAAGTAAAATAACAAAAACAATTTATTTTTAGAAATATAGAGTTCCAAGACCTTGTAACTAGCGGGACGGTTTCTAGTGTTGCCGACCCTTCCAGGTAAGATTGTAAATCCTACCTTTCAAGACTGGTGGAACCAAAATATAACTGTCAGGGTTCGGTCACTGCTACGTAATAAAACTACATTTTATCGTAAAAATGGTTTTATTGTGCCGACGTTTCGGCTTGAACTTCAAGCCTTCATCAGGGCTGTAAATACAAGTAGGACATATTTAACCCTAATATATGCACATATCTATGTAAGTATACCTAACATATATATATATATATATATATATATATACACATATATAATATATATATATTTATATATTTGCATATACACATACACATATACACGCACACATATGTACATATATATGCCCACATACATACACATATGGGGTATGTATTATTAAGTAGCAGTGACCTAACCCGGACAATCCCTACCTTGCATCATCAACGGTCAACGATCTCCTCTCAACAAAATAATAACTGCTTCTATTTTAATCTTTCGAAATTAGACTAGGGATAAGAACGGAACCGCGCTAAGATGAGGCAGTTCCTGCGAGTCGGACTTTTTTTAATTGTTGAGAATCATTATTGAGGTATATTCATTTTGATTTAGATATTTTGTCAAATTTGAGAAATAATTCTTTGGGTAATACAAATTCTGTCAAATTGAAATATTTACATAATTATTACAGAATTTATTTTTGTAGAGCAATATCAAAAAGATTAATTTGCAGCCATAATATGAAAATATTGTGCACATTCTTTTGTCTATTTATTTTATTACTATAAGATAATGTCTATTAACGTGTTTAATAATACTTTATTAAATGTGGATAATTAAAAACTTGGCCTTTTTTTTTTGTTATTAGTTTTCCTTTTTATCTTGATATCTTTTAATTTAATATGTAAACAAATGAAAACCCCAATGGACTCGGGAGTAGCCATATTCATTTTTCTTTTTACCTTGATCTCTATTTATTTAACCTTTTGGGGACTATCTAATACAAGCGTATTGCGGGCCTGGCAGCCTGAAGGTCTAGGGCAGCTGACGTGCCCCGTGGCCTGAATACTTTTTAGCTGTATTCACGTTTCTGTTTCATTTCTTATCATGCAAAGTTCATACCTCATATCTCTCCTAAGCTTTCCCAGTAAGATATATTCCAAGATCCTAAAGAAAAGAATAGAATAATAAAAGTCGAAAGATTGCAGGGAGTAGAAGAACTTGGCTTTTGTGAAAATAGCAGCGCCCAGGATCTTATTTTTACTATGAGGCAGGTATTTGAAAAAGTTATAGAAAAACAAAAATAAATATCACTTGGCTTTGTTGACCTTACAAAAGCCTTTGGTGGAGTAATGAGGTCTGATGTTTCTAAGGCAAAAGAAACAGGAATAGATAAAGGTCATGTTTCTGCAGTTAAAGTCTGTACAAAAGAACAAGTGGGGTAAGATTTGCCAATAGTACATAAAGAGAAATTGAAACTACGATAGGAATTCTGTAAGGTTGTAGTCAGAGTTCGCTGTTGTTAATTTTAGTCATGGATTCAGGCATTTGGAGGGCCATGGAGAACATGAGAAAACTCCACCTAGGCTATACTGATTTGAGACGAGTGTGCCTCTCACTGCTTGTATTCACTGATGATGTTATTTTCTCAATGGACGGCAGGAATCTTTAGTACAGCATCAATAACTTGGAGGAAGAACTGCTGAAGATTAATATGGTCGTAAGACCTATGAAAACATAAGTATTGAGAATAGGCAAAAAGCCAAGGTGAATTATGCATGATATCAGGGTAGAAGACAAAACTCTTAAGCAAATTGAAAATGGCATCTGAAAATATAAGGATTCACTGATCTGAAGGTGACCGAGTGGACAGCAAGTGCACGAAGAATAAAAAGAAGCTTCCTTTACAGGCGGGAAGTGTAAAAAGCAATAAAATGTGGAGTTTTTAGGTCAACGTTTCTCTTATTCTCATGTACTCTTCGGAATCATGGATTCTAACAAAGTGCGAATCCAAGCCTCAGAAATGAGATTTCTCAGGAATATTGAATAAAAAAAGAGACCGAATCAGCAATCTTAAAGCTGCCAATGTGGTAATAGAGGAGAATCCACTGCGATGGCATTGACACATCTTACAAATGGAAGATGGCAGAATGAGGTTGATCAAAATATTGTAGGCTTTTAAAAATAATCAGGGTGAGGTTAGCCTAGTGGTAGAGCATTGGACCTGAGTTCAAACCCCAAGCGAGCACTAAAGATTTTTATCTTCTAGTGTCTTCGTTCATGGGCTGGATTCGGCCTCCCTGACCGTCCCTAGGCCAACCCAACCTTCAATTAATTTATTAATGGGTACTTGCAAAGGGAAAAATCAGGCGGTTGGAGCATAGAACTGACCGCACTATCTCCCTATGGTGCCGAATGATCATGAATCAGACATTTCTATAATATCTGCCCCTCCAGGGACCTCGTGGCCTGTCATGGGACTGATTTTTTTTTTCAATAATATTAAAGGGGCCTAGCCTACTGAAGCATTTGTTTCATAACTAGCTGCATTATTAACACATTCAACTTTAACATTTAGTACTCTAGATTATTTTTGGTAAATGAAGACATTAAATTATAGATTACGACGTAAGGTTCTCCAAAATTGGCGCAGGTGCGGGAAAAGTAGAACGAATCCCGCTTCAGGTGCAAAACAGGCTACCATGGGTTACTCCACACTGCAGCGGCAATGGGATTTATTCCAGATCAAATTGTGTTTTATAGAAGTATTTTTTATTTTTTTGGTAGGTGCTTTGCTTTTTCAGTTCATTAGTACCATTGTTTCATTTTTAATAAATGTTGAAACATTTTAACAATTTACTGATATTCTGAAATGTTTTTATATTTTTATTATTGTATTATGTAATTTGAAATCAAATTAAACACTAAAACTAATGATGCTATGTACAAATTGTGTTAGAACCTTATAACATATACCGGACATAACCTTACCCATGATAACTCACACTCACTGGTTCACAAATTTACATAATAAATACTGACAAGCTAAAAAAATACTAAATCACTCTAAACGTACTCATACAATATTTATAGAAGAAATAAAGTTCTAGCTGAACAGGACCATCGAGCTAAGTATGTTATTTAAATAATAAGGAGTTAAAGACTTAATTACAAGGCTAAACCATGTTTCATATAAAATATACATTTCCAGGAAACGAGACGGATTCAAGAAAGTAATAAAAAACCATTAACTTACAAGGCATATCTCATCTTTATGTCCGGACTCTGTAGAGATATCGGAAGATTTTACATTTACTTTAGAATGACATCTGATTGTTGTGATGAAATTTGTTACTTAATTGAGTCATACAGAAGCGGATACTACTTGACGAAAGTGATGGGCTTTGCAGCTATAAGGTTTGTGATGTACTGGATACAGCAAACGTAAAATTCCGTGTACGATGGGAACTTACACTAGACCGCTGCAGACAGCGGGCGATCCCGTGCCTGTTTGAACAATCCCATAGCCCGTCATGTAAATATGTCCCACTGGTTTGAGAGAGCCTTTAACCTAGTAGTCTCCAATGAGTTTTATACACTGAATGGAAGGAATAAGGATAATAAGTTTTCTCTAAATAATAAATTCATTTGCATATATATTTCATATTTTGTATTACAGCCTAAGATTTTATATAAGAAACTATTGGTTTCTTAAAATACACTAATTGTTCACTTCTCTTAATATGATGCTACAAAATGCTTTAACAATTCAATAATTCCAAATAAAAAAATAAACACTTAAATGTTGGAAGTTTATTATAATGTAATACTTAACAAAAAAGCAACTAAGAAAAGAATAGTAAATAAAAGTGATTAGCTTTCCTTTTAAAGGTACATAACATTTAGAATACTCCTTTAAGGATTAATAATAAATTTAAGATGATTTGGTGATGCCGATAACACCACAAGCTATTCTTGCACCAGCATTCCCCGTAGTCTTGCTCAGTTCATGTCCTCCTTTGCCCAAATCATCGGGATCAGCATGGACCTGTAAGAATAAAACATAATTTCATTATGCATTAAATTTTTCCTAACAATATTGTTTTCTATATGGAAACAGGAAAAAATTAAATGTTGAAATCAAATATAGATTCTTTTTTGTCTCAGTAAATTGTTTATACTGTTAAGAATATGTTAAACATTTAACTATTTCATTCTCGTAACTATTTTTTTCAAATTGGTGTACACCTCAAGATCCATTTAAGTGATTTTGTTAACATTTACGCAACATAAGTCTTTACAATGTTATCTAAGATATGACTTAGGATTTTTTTTAATGGTCCCCAAGTTCATACATTTTTTGAATACATACAAAAACCTAAATTGTGGCTGGTGATGATTGGCCTTGTAGATTTGTGTTAATTTTTTTTAAAAAGTATTGTAAGAGGTGATAGTAAGAGCTGACAGTCGACGACTATCCCTTGGAAGTGAATCTTGGACTGATTAGAGAGAGCGACGGATAGGAGAACGGAGGATAAGGGAGAGTCTACTGTATTGTAAACAGGAAATTTATTTATTTATTTAAATTTTAACGTCCATGATTATTAACTACGAATTTTGGGACGGGTAATCTATAGGTTACCACCCTTTTCTAGCCAGGTTAGGGCTGATGAAAAGCCACCACCCCTAGTGGGACTCGAACCAACGACCTTTGGCACGGAGTGTTAAGTGCTCACGCCTTAACACTTACGACTACCGGGCCTCCAAATTTATGAGACATGAGCATATTTTCTTAAATATCTCGAAAACAGTTGTGTGCTCGTGGTTAGTGGAGAGTAACCATTCGAAAGCTTACCAAATTTCCTACAAAAAAGATTCTTTCACAGTTTTTGATAGAGAGATCTCAATCGGAGAAATCGGTTCTTAAAAGTCGTAGGTGTTGGTTTCGTTCCTGTGAACGTTTTTTGTGCTTTTCTCAGTTTTTGTAAGTAGTATTTTTGTTTTTAATTTAATTTAACAGCAAAATGAATAATTCAATAAAATATGGCTTATAAAGGAGAAACATGTTTGTAATAGTTCTCCTGATGAATGAGGAGGTGCACTGAGTAATTTATGCATTGAGGCTGATACTACTTCCTATGAAATGTGGCGCAAAACACCATAAGCCATTGCAGTAGGTGTTAAAATTGTTCGTGATATATTAACTTTTTTCTATTCCAAAATTTAAAAATGACAATAAACGAGCTAACATAAGTTAGTTCCTTGAGCCAAATTTTTTTTACTTACAACAATAGTCCTGCCAATAATGCTGAGTGGTCCACAAAGAGAAATCATTTTATCAGAGATAGCAACCTTCGCTACTCCATTGCCTTCAGCGCAAATATTGCCTAAATCTCCAACATGCCTATCTGCATCTGTTGGCCCTCCGTGTTCTTTATTTTCTGGATTGAAGTGAGGTCCAGCACTGGTACAACCTGAGAACATAACCATCATGTTAGTACAGAACTATTAATAATAAATTCACTTTTTAGAATTAATGAACATAGCATGAATCTTGACACTTGATAACCCACAGGCCATGAAAAAACTGGTTGTTCAAATTTTTAATGTATGTATATATATATTTGCCAGATTAAACTATACCATGTGCAAAATTAATCAGATTTTGATTAAATGGGTCTCCTCGTGGTCTAGTGGCTAACGCATTAGATTCCCATGCGGGAGATGGTAAGTTCGAGTCCCACCAGCAGCAGGAATTTTCTCATCTCACGGCTCGTTGAAAAAATTCCTCGCTGCACCAGGATGTCGGTGCTAATGGCCGAGATGTCAATGTGCCATAACATTTTTTTTTGTATTAAATCAAAAACACACAAAGAATTTTTCTAAAAAGGAAGGTCAAGTTCAACCAGGAGAATCTGCCCACCGCAAGGATCTGTTTTGAGCAATATTTGTGCGAAACAAATCACAGCCCATTGCAGTTTTGCGTTAATAGGCTTCCTGGTGCCTTTTTATATGAATTGAGACATGGGAAATCAAATGAAACAACTTAAAAAATAATAAATATCATTGTTATCAAGAATGCTTGAAAAAAAAAAAAAAAAAAAAAAAAAAAAAATTATGCAAACTAAGATATAAAAAGTTTGGTGAAATTTGGAAAAGGGGATGTATAAAATATATATATATATATATATATATATACGTTGACTGACAGTATTTTTCTGGTTTCCGATGTTGAATGAGTTGGTGGTCTGAGCCAAGAACAAGAATCTGTGTCCACGGTAATAACAGAACAATTGCAAGTTCATAGTCCGGAGTCACAATTAATGAAAGTCGACATTCTAAACAATAACTTGAACTAAGAGTTGTCTAATAGTTGGCAGTCAATGTCTTAACAGACTAATAGTTTTGGACTTTTTGTAAATTTGGTTGAATTTATTGAAATCAGTTGAGAAATTGTGGTATG
Source organism: Gonocerus acuteangulatus (assembly GCA_946811695.1). Taxonomy (NCBI): domain Eukaryota; kingdom Metazoa; phylum Arthropoda; class Insecta; order Hemiptera; family Coreidae; genus Gonocerus; species Gonocerus acuteangulatus. The sequence goes on along the minus strand of OX328125.1, from coordinate 105,185,008 downwards.
TAGGAGTCAACATTGGGGGCGAGGTTAGCTCAGTGGTAGAGCACTGGACTAATAAGCTGGAGGCCTGAGTTCAAATCCCGAGCAACCACTAAAGATTTTTTCTTCTAGTGTCTTCGTTCACCGGTTGAATTCGGCCTCCCTGACCGCCCCTAGGCCACCCCAGCCTTTAATTAATTTAATAATGGGTACCTTGGTCGGTGCTAATGACTCTAGCAGTCGAAGCAGCCAAGGGGAAAATCAGGCGGCCGGAGCATAGTACTGACCACACTATCTCCCTAGTGTGCCGTATGGTCATGAATCAGATACCTCTATAGTATCTGCCCCTCAGGGCCCTCGTGGCCTGTTACGGGACTGATTTTTTTTTTTGTAGGAGTCAACATTAAAAAAAAAAAAAAAAAAAAAATCAGACCAGTAACAGGCCACAAGAGGGGGAGATACTGTAGAGGTATCTGATTCTTGACCATACGGCACACTAGGGATATAGTGTGGTCAGTACTATGCTCTGGCCGCCTGATTTTTCCCTTTGCAGGTAGCCATTATTAATTAATTAAAGGCTGAGTGAACCCTCAAACGACGACACTAAAAGATAAAATCTTTCGTGAGCGCTCGTGTTTTGAACCTGGGTCCTCCAGATCACAACTAGTCGAGTGCTCTACCACTGAGCTAACCTCACCCCTTGGCAACATTCAAAAGCTTGATAAATTTTGTACAATAAAGCTTTGTTCGCAAATTTTTATACAAATATTCAGAGGAAGCAGTGGTTATAATTTCAGGTTTCATTCAATTGATTGTGAAATAATAATTAAAAGCTTGCCAAACCAAACCAGGAATAAACCAAACATTATATGGAAATACACACTATGATGAAGCAGATCCTGTAAACCTCATAATTGTTTCCCAATTTATCCTAACAGGAAATATTATCAAGGATGTAAGTCCTTAAATCGGGATTTTTAATATAGTCAGGGCTGCTTGAGGTTTCCTTGTTAGAAAGCACACGACTGAGTGACAAGGAAATTTCCAGCCATTTCCTCATGAGTCAGTTGGGAAGTTTGTAATAACCAAGAAGGAAACAAATGGGTACAACCAAACCACAGACAATGATTGGTACATAGAAAAATATTTGCATAACAAAAAATAATTTTCTTGTGTGAGCTCCACATATTTTACATCGTTAGGAGCCTGAAAACTAGATAAAGGCAACTGGAAAAAAGATGAACCTACCTTTAGAATGGCCACGCTAGAAAGCTAGTTAGTTGGAATTTATTTTTTTTAATTACATCATCTAAATGACCACCGTTTCGACTTCTGCACTCTTCTAAGTGACTACTGTAATATTCGAATATTTGTCTGCAAACAGACTGCGAGATCGCCGACATCTAATTAAGTAGTTAATTATTTTTTTCTTTTAGTCGAAAAATCTTCGAAAAGTTAGGTACATCCAAATAAGTAAGGTCAACTAAAAGAAAAAAATAATCAACTAAAGAAAAAAAGAATGAGATGTCGGCAATCTTGCAGTCTCTTTGCCGAAAAATATTCGAAAATTACAGTAGTCACTTAGAATAGTGCGTAAATCGAAATGGTGGTCATTTAGATGATGTAATTTAAATAAATTCCAACAAATTAGCTCTTTTTAAATAAACAATTTTTATCATATGACAAGTGTTTTTTTTTTACAAAATATTTTTTAAATGTTAACAAATTCTTGGCCACCCTTTATATTCATAAAAAATACTAATATGAGGCGTCTAGAATCAAAACAAGACAAATCACTATTTCTATGATTTTGAGATAAGATGATTTTACAAGTTCAAAATGTCCTCTATATACTGAAAAGATTTTCAAAAATACAATAGATCATCCTGTTTTTTAATGCTGAAGTGGAAAGGTGGCTTCAAAATAAGGCGTACATCAGTGAATTTTAAAACCAAGTAAGATACTGCAAAAATAAAAAAATCCGTCAAAATAGATAACATAACAGATAAACTTCTCAAATTCTTCAAAAACATTCTTCTGTGATACTTACAACTTTTTAAAAAATTATAAACATGTATAAAATTAAAAATAAGCCTTGTTCTGAACAAATTGGTTTCAATGATGTGTCTTGTTTTGATTCTAGACGCCTCATATGAATTATTATGAGTTTTAAGACAAAACATAGTGAGGGATAAACAAAAACATATTTTACAAAATGAGCGAAATATATGGATCAAAAATGAAAAACGTATTAGGACCTAACACAAAAGTAATATCATCAAATGAGCATCCAGGTGCTAGATTTTATCTCCGATTAAGAGTAGAATTTCTAGCCATAAAGCATAATTATTGTTTTAAGAATATGACTAATTAATTAATGAAAATCCCATACAAATCCTTGATCATTGTCTTCAAATGGGAGGCATAAATTAGATAAAAGCAAGCAATGAGAAAAATAAATTAACAAACAATGGCACAAAGTCATGTTATGAAGAGCCCGGCCCATAAATACCATGAGTTGTAGGTAATCTTAAAACGTCAATATTACATACATAATTTTATACTTACAAATTTACAAATTAAACTAAATGAACCATCAAATTCGGTATATAATAGGTAGGAACGATAAAGATTCAAAATTTTTCAAAAATTCCGTCATGAGTGCAATCTCAATAGCTACTTTCCTTCGGAGGAAAGTGCTAAAAAGGCTAAGATTAATTTGTTAGCAATGATTGTGAAGAAACCGTGAAATTCTGATAATTTAAATTTAATAATTGTCTCAAGTTAAGTGCGGTTTTACAAAAAGGCTCAAGAAAGAAGATTATTGATACAACTAAAATGAAAACGCCATCCATAATTTAAAATAATGGCAGGTAAAACATGCACCTGAAAATAACTAAACCTCAGACAAATTTTAAATCTTCCTAAAACCTTTTAAGAACCCCACTGATAGGAATTGCATAAATTATGTAAACTCCAAGAATTTTAATAACACAAAAGAAACTTAAATGAATGTACAAAAGACCCCTAACTTGTTAATAATAAAAGTGAAGAAACTCAAATTCTGACCCAAATAACCTACATAAATTTCTTCTAATTAAACATGGTTTTAGAAACGGTTTCAAAAAAGATAACTGAAGCCACTAAATGTAAACTATATCCACAATTCAATATTATGGCAGGTCCGATGAGCACAAAATATCTAAACATTCAGAGACCTTTTAAATAATCTTCGTTAAAATGAGTTTTGGTCGAAATTATAAATGGAACAATTACAAGGTAATTAGAGTTTAAAAAGCGAAAATAAAACCATTTGCTAGGGCTTGTAAACAATTAAGGATAAAGATTAAAAGTAGTTGACCTTCAATCATATTAGCTCATATGTTTTCATAATTAGGCATTTCTGATAAATCTATCTTTAATATCTATTTATAATAGATCTATATTCAAGTGCTAATGATAATGGATTTTAAATGAGAGATAACTGTAATAAAACTGTATATACTTCAGTAACAGCATTCAAATCACAATAAAACAAAACACTATCAATCTCACAGGATTTTGAAACAAATCTAAAATAGATTTAAAATAAATATATTACCGTTAGTGCTGTCTCCAAATTCGTGGATATGAAATCCATGAAGGCCCTGAGAAAGCCCTTTCACTTCGCCGGTAACCTTTACCTCAGTCGTTGGTCCCTAAAAACGAACAAACTTTTAAATATTTCCTCAAATTCTACCAATTTCTATACTTTTAAAAGAATGTTGTATACTCACATCTTGCTCAAAAAATACCGTACCGCTTACAACTTCTCCAATCAGAACAGCAACAGCACGGATCGGCATTATAGATCTTTCTCTTTCGACGCTTACAAACGAACTGCCTCGTCACTTTTGATAAGAGTCTCACTAAAAGAAAAGGCAAATCATTTTCAAGGTCAAGGCCTTTTGTATAATAATCTTACCGGTTATTCTTATAAATTTTCTTAATTAAGAATTAAAAAATAACAATAATTTTTATTGCTTATCATAAATCCACATAAATTGTGATATATTGAAAACTATACTTTAAACTTACAGTTTTAATATCCTGATCCATCCACTGGTTGCTTTATTTTGTTTGAATTTTTTAATAGGATATGGGATGTTTTAGGTGAACAAACATATGTTACTAGATTTGTACATAAATCGTTTGCATACTTCCAATAATTTTATAATAAACTTCTCCTACCTATTTTTATTTTATATTCTTATTGTACCTTTTAGCACTTTCCTCCGAAGGAAAGTAGCTATTGAGGTTGGACTCATGACGGAATTTTTGAAAAATTTCTTCAAATCTTTATTGATCCTACCTAGTAGACACCGAAAATGACCCCCGTTAAAATTTATATATATCTATATATATATATATGTATATGCATATATATATATGTGTCTGTTAACACGATAGCGGCCAGAGTTTTTGTTTTTTCGTCACGAAACTTGGTATATAGCATTCAATTAGCAAACGATTGAACGAGTTCGTTAACCACCAAAGTCGGTCCACCGGAAGGGGGGGTTTACCCCGAACCCAAAACACTTATTTGACTATGTCAGCCGTAATATTTGTTATATTTCAACGAAACTTGGTATTCGTAGTGTTAATATAGAGAGAAAAGTGAGATATAAAAATGAACTAAATCGGTTCATTAGAAGGGGGGGTTTACTCCGGACCCACAATACCAATTCGCCACTACCAGCCGTGATTTTTGGTATATTTCGACGAAACTCGGTATTCGTAGTGCTAATCCACAGGTAAATATGTGTTGTAAAAATAAACGAAATCGGTTCATTAGGAGGGGGGGTTTACTCCGGACCCACAATACCAATTCGCCACTACCAGCCGTGATTTTTGGTATATTTCGACGAAACTCGGTATTCGTAGTGGTAATCTACAGGTAAATATGTGTTGTAAAAAGAAACTAAATCGGTTCATTAGAAGGGGGGGTTTACTCCGGACCCAAATTCCTAATATACTCATACCGGTCGTAATTTCTGCTGTATTGTAACGAAACGCTGTATACGTCGTGGGTAACTCATGAGAAAGAAGTGTTGTAAAAATGAGCTGAATCGGTCAATCGGAAAGCGGGGGTTTAATTTGTAATATATTTGAATAGAAAAGCCGGCAGACGTAGGTTCACAAAGCCGCCGCAAGGAGCGCTTTCTACCACTAGAGTGACTGTATCCTGTTCCTGCGTTAGATCAAAATACGATAATATGAGGATTTTTGTATTTATTACGTAGTGTAGTAGGTACCATGTGTAAACATAACTCTGGATGCAAATTAATAATTGATCAGTTACTCATTACAAAATGAGAACTATTCACGTTTTTATTTTATTTATGTAGGATATTTTAAGCAAATTGTTCTGGAAAGCAGTCTACACTACCCAAATTCTGAGGAAAGTGCTTAGTTATGCAGCTCCTGCGTGACGGACTTTTTTTACTCTGGCGTTGGTGCCCAAACTCGGATTTTCGCGAAACACCGCATTTATTAAATATCTTTCAATGGGGGGGGGGGCTGAACTATGTAACCCAAACATTGCTGAACCCATATAGAGAAATGTGCCTGTATATATTTTATATGTATAAAATGTTATTATCCATTATAAAATCCATAGGAGGCCCGGTAGCCGCGAGGGTTAAGGCGTGGGCATTTAACACTCCGTGCCAAAGGTCGTGGGTTCGATTCCCACTATGGGGTGGTGGCTTTCCTTTAAAAAAAAAAGAAAAGGCATCAGCCCTATCTTGGCTAGAAAAGGGTGGTAACCTATAGATAACCCATCCCAAAATTCGTAGTTAATAATAATGGACGTTAAAATTTAAATAAATAAAATGTTATTTTTTAAAATTTATATTGATGTCTCCATAGAGTAAAATAAAGTGGTCACATCTCCCTGGTGTGTCATACTGCCAAGAAAAGGGTTTCATTACAATATTTGGAATGTCACTCCTTTCAAAAATAATTGTTTTTTTCTTGCCAATCCCGCAATAATTAACCTAGAATTGCCGCATAATGTTATTATATGCAGGATTGGGTTAGAGACTTCCGGTTAAAAAAAATATAACACTCAATTATATATGTTTTCTTCTCAATTAAATATGTCTTTATAGCTCAAGGCCTGAAAAGCATTTACAGCGATTCCAGAAAATCTTGGTATTCTTTTTAAATAGATTTAATTTTTTAAATAGAAATATTGAAGTGAGGTGTTTATGTTATTAGGTGAATTTTCCCCTAAGTTCTCATATCACATACATAACAGATGAACCTCCTAAACGCCTTATGTCCTGTCTATAAAACATGAACTTTTTTTTTTTGCTAGGTGTGACAGCTTCTCTCTCCTGTAGTGATATATTTCATGAGATTCCTTTTAATTTTATCTATATATAATTTGTTAACCCATTGTGCAGCTGATGATCAAGAATTTCATCGATTTTTTCATGGTGCATCAACAGCCAAGGTGATTCATTAGCCGCCCATGATAGCTAGGTTTACATTACCAACCATGGACCATTTTGGCAAAGGACTTAGTAGATCACTTAGGCTGTGGGAGAGAACCCCTCTTCTGCACTTATGGGACACTGTGTTCTGTTCACTTTGAATGTGAGGCGTTAACCAAAAGATGGACTATCATAACACCCAACGAGCTAGCGGAGAGTGCTATCATGGTTAGCTCATGCTTTGTGCGAGTAGTACCGACTTTGAGGATGGAACAAGGAAAGATGTCACAATAGATAGTGATCACAAGGATTGAAGAGGGTCTCCTCATGGTCTAGTGGCTAATATCTTCAATTCTCATGCGGAAGATGTGTGTTCAAATCCCTCGCAGCAAGGACTTTTAAAATTGCAGGGCCTGTTGAGAAAATTCCCTGCTGTGCCATGGATGTCGGCGCTAATGGTCTAGAAGTTTGTGAGCCGTAAGAAAAAAAAAATGATTGAGGACTAAAGCAGCCGAAGTTTCTTTAAATTGTGCATTAATTGAAAATCAAAATAACTATATTTTTATTGCAGCTTACTTTCAAGGACATTGCCCTTATCTTATCTGAGACCTAGGGAGCAATTGAGAATCTGAAAATACAAAATGGATCTCCTAAATAGATTTATACATTCTTTCTGAAAATGTCATTTTTATGTTCTTAATTCCCTCCTCAACTTACCATTTGATTCTTCTTATTTACAAATCAGATGAGGGACAGTAAAAAAATAATAATAATAAAATATCATAAATAAATGGAATTATTAACAGGAACTTAGAACAATGGTAAATAATGAGCTGAAATTAGTATTAGGATGCACCAAAATTAAATTTATAACATCATGAAATAGTGAGCTTACACACAATGGTGATGAGTGTGGTTAGAGATAAAAATAGATCAGACATTTTTCTTGTGATTTTTGATTGAAGGGATAATAATTAAAATAAAATTATAAATTTTTTGAAAATTCATTATATTCGGAAGGTCAAATAATAAATCTTCACTAAATAGTGTCAGTAACTTTATTTCCTCCCTTCATGTTTCATGCCCTTTTGGTACCTCTTCAGGGGAACATGTTCCAAATACAAAAACTTACAGCCTCAACTTGAGGAAGAGAACCTAGAAGGGCCATGTCAAGACTAGTGGGAGAACAGTCTGGACTTGACCCTGCTAGTGGAAGAGTCTCACCCTCAAGTTGAGGCTGCAAGTTTTTATATTTGCAACATGTTCTCCTGAAGATGCACCAAACATGTGCGAAACATATAGGGAGGAAATGAAGTTCTTGACACTATTTTGTGAAGTTTTTATTTTCATATCTTCTGCCATTAACGAAATTTCAAAGATATTAGTAAAGGGGCAGCTTATTATTAATTATAATTTCTTTTTTTCTGCTTGCCGATCTATTGTTTTTTAATAGCCATTCTAACATTTCTGTATGTTTCCCTGTAATTAAGATCACAAATTTTCTTCTAGCTTTACAACTTGCAACAAATCTTCTCTTCTGCAAGATCACTTGGTGTTCCCATTGAATTATCAAAGCATCACCAATACTTGTATAGCCTGTCTAAATTGAGTTTGCCAGTAGGTAGTGGCAGAATGTACCCCGTCCAACCTCCTTCCACTTTTTTTGTCTTTTCTACTTTTTTCTCAGAGAATTCAGTGTTCTAACTTTATGTCGTTCGAGAATAATAATTCTACAACTATACTCGAGTGAATTTCTCGCTTCTATATTTTTTTAATACTATTTAATTCTTTATTTAAAATCCTTTTTTGAAGCTAATTTTATCATGTGAAGTAAACAGGGTAAAGGTAAAACTGTTCAATTTATGAAGGTAAAACTGTTCAATTTATGAAGGTACAACTGTTCAATTTATGAAGGTAAAACATATTAAAATTTATAAAAACTGGGGCTGAAGGTAGTCCAATCCATGTGTCCTATGAAAATTGACCCAGTACAACCATTGAAGTGGCCCTATTAAAATGTATAACTGAACTTATTTTATAAAATTGTGACCCCTTTTTCTTTCAGCATATTATTTAAATAGACAGAAAGGTCATGTAAATATAAAACTCATCAACTTCACTTAAGTATAATGTATTTATAGCTCTACGCGATTCGCATCCATTGACACCTCTTCAGGAGCAACTTAATTATACATACAAAATCATGGGATTCAGCTAGGAGAAAAAAACGTCAGATCTTCAGGCACAAATCTATATTGGACGTTTGGGCCGCACTTTGGCAGCCTTATTCAGCTAAAAAATAAATATACATAATTCCAAGTGGGAATAATCAGAGGAGAATCACTTGTAATTTTGTATTATCATTTTTCAGCTGAAGAAGGCTGCCAAAGTACAGCTGAAACATTCAAGAAAACCATTGCCTGAAGATCTGACATTTTTTTCTCCTAGCCGAATTCCAACCATCCCTCGACGTTGTATCACCGCATCTATTTAACCATATTTATGTAACTATCTCCATCTCATTATTAATTGTACATAAATAAATTTGGCCTTAGCCAAGGAAGACCTTAGCTAAGGATAAATTTATTTATGTATAATTAAGTTGCTCCAGATGAGGCATCAATGGATGAGAAACATGTAGAGCGATAAATAAAGCATATTGTGTGATGTTGAAGAGTTCGATATATGCATGACACTCTGCCTAATTAAATCATATATTGAACTTATTTGGGAATTTATTAGCCATAAGAATGATTACTTTACACTTACCACAATTTCCCAACTGTTATTGAAATATTTAAGAAAATATATGAAAAGTTTGAAATTGTATATGTTTATAAAATCTTGAATTTATATTGCTTCCTTAATCCAAACTTTACAAAGATTTATACATCTTAGTTGAATGAATAAGAAACATGTACAAATATTTCACTTCTATCTGTCATTTTGGAGCAACGAAAACCAAAATTCTAGTTCATTTTCTTGACAATTTTTAAAAGATATCGCATTGAAAGCGGTTTCATTAGAATACCTATGTCAAACTGAGTACGTTATTTATGTATATATTTTGTAAGTCTATTAACGCCAAATAAATAGATAATCAATACTTAGCCAAAGCTAAGGCCAAAAACAATTTAGACTATAACTATTTAGAGTATTAGATGGAGGGAAAAGGGCGTGGCCTATATTCCCGGTAGAACATTGGTGGTAAAAATCCTCTCAGTCATAACCTTATCACTATGAAATTTAACCCTTCAATGCACGGGTGGACATATATGTCTCTCTGCCTGTGCAAGGTTGTGAAGGGGCTCAGAAATTAGTAAGATCTATCAGAGGAAAAAATTTGTCCCCACTCTATTACTTGGAACCATATTTGTTCCAATAAAATAAGTACAGATTGGCAGGAGATTTTCAATGACCAATAATTAATTAATAATTAATTCGATAAAGAAAAAACAAAAAAAAAAAAGTTTTATAAAAAAAAGTTTTGTGCGTTAAATGGTAAAAACGTTTTCAGCCATAGCTTTGGATAATTGCACAGGCACACAAAATAAAAAAAGTGTTCTTTTCCAAAGGCACCGTACATATATTCTTATGTATTTCGACACGCTGAATCCAAATCCGGAGTTCGTTTCACTCCAGCATGTCAATTTGAAAGTCCAATTTTGTATGAAGTCGTTTGAGAAGAAATAACTTGAGCTTCCATGGTTTTGAGGGTCACTGAATTAGAATCCGAGGTCTCTTTCACCCCATCGGTGCAAAATAAAGGTCATTTCAAGGACAAATATCTCTACCCAACCCCTAGTCTATATTGAAGCTGTACACTATATACTGATACTGATAGCATTTATTAGTTTTTAAGTTTACACGTAAAATTTACAATTATTTTGTAATTTTAAAATTATTCCTATGGGACTTGTGTCCCGGAATAAGAATAAAACTTTTCATTCATTCATTCATACTTTGCAAAAATGAATTTTTGACAGCAGTATCATTTTTTGCGAAATAGATATATTTGTCCTTGAAATGACCTTGATTTTGCACCGATGGGGTGAAACAGACCTCGGACTCGAATTCAGTAACCCTCAAAACCATGGAAGCTCTAGTTATTTCTTCTTAAACGACTTCATAAGAAAATTTAACTTCAAATACCCTTAAACCACCTACAGTAAGAAACTAGAAGCACTGATGATGGATCTGTAGTCTCTAAAAGTATGCTATGACTATGAAATAAATCATGTGTGGTGGAAAAAAAAAAAAAAAAAAAAAAAAAAAAAAACAAACCTGATGTGCTGGGGTGAAACGGACTCCGGATTCGGATTCAGCATGTCATTCAAAATACATAAGAATATATGTATGGTGTCTTTGGAAAATACCATTTTTTTAATTTATGTGTCTGCGTTATTGATTCATATTAAACACTATCTGCCTTATCTAACCTCTCAAAGTGTTTCCTAGTCTTAAACAAGACATAATCAGTTATATAGTGCTTCACGTTACATGTTTTATCATTAAAAGGCTTTGCAAATGGCGGAACATAAGTGAGAGCGCTGGGAGTAATTCCCGCCCAGATGTTCGCGCATGCGAAATTGAACTCCTGGGCTTATCTGAACAGGCTAAAATGTTTACATTTCCAACAGAGCTTTGATGAAGAATGTATAAATAAATGAAAATAAATAACAAGTATAGTTAACATTTAATAGATACATTGTTATCATTACACTGCAAGAAAATACATTGAACAAAGATATTCACTTCTTTTTTTAGTTAAATAGTGGCATAGACAAGAAAATACTATTAAATCACATCAAGAGACATTCTACTATATAATTTCACATCTAAATAATGGGGGAAATATCTCTTAATATTAATTAGGCATCTCTTCATTCACACCCGCAACAAAATAACCTAATGGCCAACGGTAACCCCATCTTAGTCTATTTGAATTATCACATAATCTATAGAACAATTAGGAAAACCAATTATTTTTTCATTATAAGACAGTTAGTTTTTTAATTCAAAAGCCATGATGAACTTATAAAACAACTTCCTACATTCTAAGTTAGGTCAGTCCAATTATTGATTTAACATACTCAGTATTATTAAGACAACAGTAAGAAAAAAGAAAAAATATCGTTGTAAGAAGTTCTTAAGTAATCATGCTTTAATTGTATGACTAGAAATATATCATTTTTTTTTTATATATATATATATATATTTCTCATTAAATCAACTATGTAATGAAAATAACACCCTGGAACCTGAGGTACAAGTCGAACAATTAAAACTTATCATCAAAATATTTATATGTAAACAAAATATATTCATGAGACAATAAATTCTCAATCGCGCAGAATATTGTCAACATTTACGAATGCACAAGACCCCAATCCTCTATTTGACATAAGTTGAATAAGCTCTTTAGCGTGTGAGATTGCAACTTCCAGAAGAGGCCTGCGTTCCATGTTGCTGGACTCAAGAATAGCAGAGTTTAGCTGGGCACATACGGGCTCTCTTTGAACAGGGTTCAACTGCCATCCTAGAGGGCTGTTCCAAGGATTCGAGTACGCCAATAAACTGAATGCGTTTTGCATCATTTTCTTATGCTCATCATGGGGCCCGTTTTCGCTAAATAACTGTTGACTGCAATTATATAATTCTCGACCAAAATCTAGTATTCTTTCAATTGCTAATCGGCTCCTCCCGTAGTGTTTTCTCACACCGGCCCCAGAAGTATTAGCATTTGATGTTTCAGCATTTGCATTTCCATTCTGAAAACCGTTGCAACTGTTCTCATCTTGTATGGTACGGTTTTCTTCTTCTTGTATTTTACAAACGCCATTCAACATCTCAGTAACATTTCGATAAGGTTTTGTAGATTGAATGACAGATGTATGGGCAATATGTCGGGTGCTATTATCTGTATCACTTCCATTGATCATCTCAATAAATTGCCGACATTTTAATGTAAATAATAAATTTGGCCTATTTTCTAGTAAGCCAGGATATAACTGCATTGTCAAGCTAATAGCTTCACTAATTCGTCCGCTCAATACGTGCTTTAAGATTTTCTGTCTGTTTCTAATGGAAGCTACCTCTTCGATGAATTCTTGCCCTGTGCTTGCAGCAAAAGCCTCAGCTGTGGCACAGTATCCATTATGAACAAGGTAGGACGAAACAAATTTATGAAGCACTTCTTGCGTTTGTGAGCTTTCTGGCAAGGGGAACTTGTCGATTGACAATTTCGTGCGAGCCTTAAGCTCCTTCATTAAATCGTCAATGTCAAATATAAATGGCTCTTGTCCAAAATTTGCATCGACAACTTCACCTGGTGTTTGTAAACCGACTGTGGGGTACAAATCAGAAGGTAAATCTGTGAATGCCACTCCTAAATTATGACCATTTTTTGTATAAAAGCATGTGCTATCTACCAGATTGACTCCGCATCCAATAACATCTCCTGTAGTAAATGTTGGCCCATAAGGAACTCCTGTCCCAGAAGAGCAAAATGTGTGTCCATCATCTCCATGATAGCCATAAGAATGTTTGTCCCAACCTGGAAGGCGATTCATATTTACTCCTTGAGCTGACAGACCAATTCCCATGTAACCATCTCTTCCTTTACTTACTATTTTAACTTCAAAATAGTAAAGTCCACAGGCTGCTGGAATAGGATGAGTGGCTCTGACACTAGCAGCATCTTTATGAGTTTTTCCGTGACCTTTATAATGTACGCGTAAATTTCCATTTGACAAACCTATGTAATTAAATTTGTCTTTTGGACTCCAAGATTGTGGAAGAGGTGTTTGGGCTTCATTAACCATCGGATAAAGTGACTTCAAACGATTTTTAAATTCATCGTTGATCTCTTGGATAGTATCACCACCTTCTTGGAGAACAGCCATCACATTTAAACAAGTTAACAACAAAAGAATGAAATAAGTAAACAAGATGACAACTGACGAGAGAACATAGCCACTCAACTACGAACCTTTCAGAAAACTTCAGGCAAGCGTTTTTCACCAATGAGATATAATTGTAATACATTTAGGTATGGCGTAGAATTATATTGTTAGAATCATAATCCGCAATTTTGAGAGTCTCCCAGTATTTACACTCCATAAATAATTTTGAGGTAAAATTGAGTTAGCACATGAATAATTTTATCTCTGTAAATATTATTAGAGCAGTAGAGATACTAAAGCTCAAGAAATATGGACCTACTTTGCCTTTCAATCTGTCACAACAAAGGCATTCTATTTCAGGAAAGAAGGCGGTTGGTGATTTTTTTTTTTTTTTTTTTGTGTTGTCAACCACCAATCAGTCATTAAACACATGGTTAAAGAGCTATTTAAACTGCTGTAATATCATTTAATGCACTGCAGTTTTTAATTTTAAGATTCGCAAGTAATTTTTTAATAATAAAGTGTTTGTTAATTTATGAATTTTCTCGGTGTTAGTTATCTTTGTTTCTTGATATTCTGGAATATTCTATCGCTTCTTGGCTAGTTCGTTTACTGCTTCATTACCCTGTATCCCGCAGTGAATGGGAATCCAAACAAATATTACTGCTTGGGTCTGCTGATTCAATTCTTCGATAGCTTCTAGGATCTCTAAAATCAGTGGGTGTTTGGAGAATGGATTACTCATAGATATTAGTGTTGAAAGAGACTCAGTGAATATAATAATATTGCCACATTTCGGAGCTATCATATTAAGAGCCTTCAGAATACCTAATAATTCCGCTGTATAGTTGCTGCAGTTGGGATCTAATGTGCGGTCGGGGATTGTTAAGAAGAAGCTAATGGGTTTATTTAAATTTTAACGTCCATTTATACGTAACTCTGATATTTAGGACAAGTTGTCTATAGGTTACCAGGTTTTTCTAGCCAGAACTGAGCTGGTGCCTTGTTTTCCCAAGGATTGCTCACGCCTTAGCACTGGACTTCATGGGGTCTCCAAATGATTTTAATTTTGTCCTCAAGATCCTTTCGTTAACTCCACTGTTCTCACACCAAAATTAAAACTGTTTACAATGACAGATATTATATGTAAAGACAAAAAAAAAAAAAAAAAAAAAATTAATAGCATTAAAAGGCCTTAAAAAGAGATTGATAATCACTTTTTAAGGATATGGCCCGTCCCTAGAAGAAAGAAGTATTTACTTTTTTTAATTTAACGTACTCTATAAAGTATAATATAAAATGTACCTGGAAGCTTACAAACGCAAAATCTTTTCTGTTGCGATCTTTTTAAACGAAACAACTTTTCGATATCCGGATTTTGCTGGTTAACAAACTGGTCCATTTGTGTTTTAAATAAAATATGTGATGCCAGAGGGCTAACAGGAAAATATATAAATTTTAACGTAAGCTATTCTCATGATGTTTCTTGTTGGCACCTTCATAACTTTACATCTTCATTAGTGACTTTTCTCGCAATGGGGCTTGACGAAACGTGTTTTAAGAACGACCAGCAGCGTATTCTTATATTTGATCTTGTTGAGAGGAGATCGTTGACCGTTGGGGATGCGAAGGTAGAAATTGTCAGGGTTCGGGCGTTTTTTTCTTAATAAAGCCCGTCACGCAGGAGCTGCATAACTAAGCACTTTCCTCAGAATTTGGGTAGTGTAGACTGCTTTCCAGAACAAATTGCTTAAAATATCCTACATAAATAAAATAAAAACATGAATAGTTCTCTTTTAAATTTGTAATGAGTAACTGATCAATTATTAATTTGCTTCCAGAGTTATGTTTACACATGGTACCTATTACACTACGTAATAAAAACCTCATATTATCGTATTTTGATCTAACGCAGGAACAGCATACAGTCACTCTAGTGGTAGAAAGCGCTCCTTGCGGCGGCTTTGTGAACCTACGTCTGGCGGGCTTTTCTATTGAAATATATTACAAATTAAACCCCCGCTTTCCGATTGACCGATTCAGCTCATTTTTACACTTCTTTCTCATGAGTTACCCACGACGTATACCGCGTTTCGTTACAATTCAGCAGAAATTACGACCGGTATGAGTATATTAGGAATTTGGGTCCGGAGTAAACCCCCCCTTCTAATGAACCGATTTAGTTTATTTTTACAACACATATTTACCTGTAGATTACCACTACGAATACCGAGTTTCGTTGAAATATACCAAAAATCACGGCTGTTAGTGGCGAATTGGTATTGTGGGTCCAGAGTAAACCCCCCCTTCTAATGAACCGATTTAGTTCATTTTTATATCTCACTTTTCTCTCTATATTACCACTACGAATACCAAGTTTCGTTGAAATATAACAAATATTACGGCTGACATAGTCAAATTAGTGTTTTGGGTTCGGGGTAAACCCCCCCTCCCTTCCGGTGGACCGACTTTGGTGGTTAACGAACTCGTTCAATCGTTTGCTAATTGAATGCTATATACCAAGTTTCGTGACGAAAAAACAAAATCTCTGGCCGCTATCGTGTTAACAGACATATATATATATATATATATATATATATATATAAATTTTAACGGGGGTCATTTTCGGTGTCTACTAGGTAGGATCGATAAAGATTTGAAGAAATTTTTCAAAAATTCCATCATGAGTCCAACCTCAATAGCTACTTTCCTTCGGAGGAAAGTGCTAAAACTACATTTTAGATGTGAAAAATGTGGGTTTTATTGTTTGACGTCGTGTGCGTTGCATACACATATAAATATATATATGTATATATATACACACACACATATAAATATATATATGTATATATATACACACACACATATATATATATATACACGCGTATATGAAATTTAACGAGGGTCATTTTTAGTGGTAGGATCGATGAAGATTTGAACAAATTATTCAAATATTCTTCCATGAGTGCAACCTCAATAGCTACGTACTAGCATACTTCCCTCAGAAAACCACCTCCCTTAGTGGGAATCAAACTCACGACATTAGACAAGGAGTCCCCACTTCTTAGCTCTCACGTCCATCGGATCTCCATGAATTTAATTTCATCCACTAGATGCTCTTGATAACGCAACTGGCTATAAAGCCATAGTTGCAAATGTCTAAAATAACACCTTTTTTTTGCGTAAAAGTGTCTCCGAAGATTATATTAAAGTGACTTTATAACTTTTTTAACTTTGTAATAAAATATTTTATTTTTCTATTTATTTACATTGTTATAAAAACTATATTTTATTACATATATTACAAGACCTTCAAATTGATTTGTACATTATTGATAAAATATAATCAATGATATTGATTTATTTCTCTTAATTAATCAATTACTCCAAATTTAGAATCTGCCGGACTGGAAATTGAAGATGCAGAAATTTCTACTACATTAGTTGCTGTGACTTCAAAACTATCAGACAAACTTTCCACATCATTCATGACGTCATTAATACGTCGTTCGGCAAGGCTCTGTAAATAGGGGTTGTTGAGACGCCTCATTCTACTTGTAAGGTAATCAGAAAAACAGGAAAAATGATCAGCCTTTTCCACTCTACTAGGTACTGTCCTCAGTACGGGAATTTCCTCGTCGAATGTTTCATAGGAATATTTCTTTTGTCTTCTTGGTTTTTTCATTCCTGGTTTCATAAAATAATTGTGATGACTATTTACAATATCATCATCCTCCAGGTGGTTCTCTGAGACTTCTTCATCGTCCTAAAAAGAAACAAATAATAATGTTATTTATTAAATAATCAAAATGGATTATTGTTTGACTTTTAAATTATTTATTTAAATTTTGAAGTCCATTAAAATTAACTCATAATTTTAGGACGAGTTATCTATAGGTCACCAACATTTTAGAGCCAGGATGGGGTCATGCAATTCCTCTTTTCCAGCGAAAAGACATTACCCCTAGAGATTTGTAATGTAGTTTTGAAGCTTAATGCTCAAAGGTCGGTATTTCCGTTTTATCCCATATTTGAATACACTTTTTAAAACTACTTAAAAAAAAATAAACATATTTAAAGTCGTTATTTATTTAAATTTTAACGTCCATTATTATTAATTACGAATTTTGGGACGGGTTATCTATAGGTTACCACCCTTTTCTAGCCAGGATAGGGCTGATGCCTTTTCTTTTTTATAAAGAAAGGTACCACCCCATAGTGGGAATCGAACCCACGACCTTTGGCACGGAGTGTTAAGTGCTCACGCCTTAACACTCACGGCCACCGGGCCTCCAAGTCGTTATTTAATTATTTTATACTACTAATAAGTCGTTATTTAATTATTAGTAGTATAAAAAAAACACCTTAGAGCTCGTTAAGTCCATCTTCAATTATGGAATATTTACGTATCAAAATTAAATGATCGAATTTAAGGTTAGAGAATCAAATCTTAATAATGCAGATGTAAGTATGTATATTTGCAAATACCTTTCGCTTAACTGCTCACTCTTAAAAAAAAAAAAAAAATGTACGTTCTTGTTTTGAATGATATGTAAAATTTTAATCTCTTCGGTCGTTAGAAAACAAAATAATTAGACCACTTGAAGAAAATCTTTAACGTAAGAAACTTCAAAACAAGACCACCCAATACAGCGAAGTGAATTCGATCTCTATGCCAGCAGAAGATAACCTACTCGAAAATATAACCTAATCAAACTTCTTAAAACCATGTAAAGTAAGCAGAGTTGACAAATACCAAATTATATTTGTGGTTTTAATTCATCTACCAAATAAGCTTGAACGGTTATTGAATTAAATACATTTTTATCTATTCAACGGAATTAGAATCAATCTTCTTTTCCATAGTCGAAGTTAATTTCATGGGATCTTTGTTTTTGAATTTCATTTTTTCTTTGAACGGTTTAAATTAGCCTTGAGATATTCGAATTTAATAATGTTAATATATAGAAAGGGTTACCTCTATTTCAACTGCTCTTTTCAATTCCCTTCTTCTTTTTTCACCACCGTCCAGAATAAAAAGCATATGCCTGTATGCGAACCATCCAGAAGTGTATGGCTCGTCCTTGTCCTCTGATCTATCCGTTAAAACTTTTCTGTGTTCACGGTGGAAGTATGATCTTAGTCCTTTAATTTTCCTAAGAACCGCCTTTCCATCTATCCCGAATTTCTCCGATAACCTTCTAATAGCAACATGTCTTGCTTGCCGATTTGTATACAATTTACTGGACGACTGCCACAAAACCACTGAATTGCGATAGTCCTCGATAAATTCGAGGGTTCTTTTTTCCGGCCACTCTGTCATGAAACTGATGCAGCAAGAAAAGTTGCGAGCGTTCAGTATCGAATGAGAAGCAAGAGCGCGTACCGTGCAACTCTGTTGTGTTATCTGCAATGTTGCTTGAACAATCCTTGTGCAAAGAGGCATGCATCTTGTTGCATGGAAAGAGGCACCATCTTTTCACTTTCCGGTGATGACATCACCGCTTAGCTTCCTACTCGAAAAGAACACGTCTTGCAATATATATTGTCATTTTAATTTGATACAAGTAAATGAGAATAAGTTGATAGAATTAAATGAGAATAAATAAATACGGCTTTGCCTAATGACTAAATTATATTGTATAATTTAAAGTTGTTTTCTAAGATTGTGTCAAAATTTAAAAAAATATATTTTTATTGTTAACCCAAACAAAAAAAAAAAAAAAAGGTTCTTTTTGTCATACCTGTAGGTAGCGTCCGTCGTCTCTGGAATCGGTGAGAGTACTATGGGCAAGCGCTTTCGACGTAAACAGATCATTCTCAAGCCAGTGCTAAGGTAGTACTTTTTTTTCCTGCTTAAGCAGGCTACACGTGTTCAGGCAGGCCTGTCAGTAAGACCTGAACAGTCCGCCGAAAAGTCAGTCGTCTGAACGTGTATACATTCCGGCCGCCTGAACAGTCTTAATATATATACTGGCCGGAATATATACAAGCTCAGGTGACCGGCGGACTGTTCAGGTCTGACAGGACTGCCTGAATGTGTGTAGCCTGTTTTAGGAATCTAAGGCCTTAGCCACTAGACCACGGGGAGACCCTAAACCCTCTCTTATTTTGCAAGAAACTTGTTTGAGATGGACAAAAGTGGCGGCCATTTTTGGATTCAGACCACAAAAAAAAAAATCCATAAAATTTAGCTAAAACATTCCATGCAGCTGATCAAAAAAGTTTTTTTTTTGCAGACCTGTGTAATGATGGCTGTAGCAGAATTTCTCAAATATTTACCCATTGGGTCCTATAATTGTAATTTAATCCATTAGTTTTTTTTGGTCCATGGAAACTTTTACAGGTGTTCTTGAAACTACTCAAAACAAATCTATATGCAGAAATTATTACAAAGGAAAGTATTATTACTTTAAATCTGTTAAAGTAATACACGTTTTATTCATTTGTTTTGAATTTAAAGATCCACCGTCACCTTCAACTTACATAAAGGAGTAGTATTAAATACATTACTTGAAAGACCCCGCATCTGAATGGAAAACAAAAATAATTCATTATCCTCGCTCGGTCCCGGGTCACTAAGGAATACTAGGGAATGAAGAGATCAACTGGGAAGTCCGGGCCAAAGAACCCTTCTATGTTCCAGATCCATTCTGTAGAGCATCTGTAACCCTAGTGAAAAATAATTGTAGTTGACCGGGTGGGGGGGGGGGAGATTAAAGGGATTTTGCAAACACATTCAAAGTATTTCTTAAGCAAGACAGGTAAGCAGCAAACGACAATACTATCCCTCCATAGAAAGGCTAAGAGAGAGACTGTTGCTCTTTATACAGGCCATGTAAGAACGAATAAACATTTGTACCTGGCTACAACCTCCCCATGCAGGATGTATGGGATAGAAGATGAAACAACAATACTACATGCACCACATAAGATCAGAATGTTCGGCAAAGATGCTGGGTTACTATAGGCGATTCAGCAGTTTATCAGAGACACAGTTGACTTTATCTGTCCAACTTGCTTCTCCCTCCCTAATGAGGCCCTGATTCAATCTATTTTAATTCGAACAAGGTGAGGAGTGGGGTCATGAATGAAGGGCAAAGGAGTGGTGCAATACAGGTGGTCTGTGGCAACAACAAACTTGTTGCTTATGAATTATGAAAGTTATATTTTTTCAGATCTTGATAAATGTCTTTACAGATTGCTGGAATACTTAAAAGTTGGAGTGTTGTACAGGAGATTTGAGTTAATCTTCCCGGCAGCTTAAAATGTTAGGTAACCATAAGCCGTTCTTCGATGCTGATTGAGTTATGTAAATTTGTCATTTCCTTAATTTTTAATTCCATGGTTTAACCCCTATTTTTTTTTATTGATTTAGCTGTTCTTGTTTCATCCCCTTTTTTTTAACATGCATAAAGATCTAGGCCAGCAGTATCTTATTTTGCTGCTAAAGCCACTATGGAGCGGCTTCTAAAGCATAAAATAAACCTTCATCTAAGTCCCAAATCACACAAAAACGTTATATTGGAGGTGAGCGGCTATGGCCCAGACGACAAAGTACGAATTCATTGGTGGTGAGCAGCCTTGGCCTAGACAATAAAGTACCAATATATTGGCACATGCATGGGTAAGAATTCTGGGAATATCACAGCATGGTCCTTCCTCAGCTCCAGGAAGTGTTGTTGAAGAGCATGCTAGGATTCCGACGAAGACAGTGGGCTTTTTCGGAAACCAAAAACAATTAAATTTGCAGTGGGAGCATCGCAGTTTTGGGGGAAATAAATTCTCTTTCAATAGCACAAAGATGATGTTAATCATTTGTGTAAAGGTTTTTGCTCTAGTTAAAGAATATATATGTATATATATATATATATATATATATATATATATATATATATATATATATATATATATATTAATAATAATAAATGAACACAAAACTCTAAAAAAAAAAAAACATATTTTATGTAATTAATAATTCAAGTTTAATTTACTTGGAATTAAACTTTTCATTATTTGTAATGTAATAATTACAATTCCTAATTAAAAAATAAAGGTAACTGGGCAATTTGTAAATTAAAGATGATATAGAGAAACTAAATAAATCGGTTAGATAGTGTAATCGTGTGGAATGTAGAGCCAGAATCAGAGCGTTTCTGAGCTAATGCAGCCCTGTCAGAGGAGAGAGGCGAGGTGAAGGATGGGCTGTCTTAGGGAGTGACAAGTCCGTGCAGCCCGAAGAGGGTTAATAAGGAATAGTTTGAACACTAGATTTACCAGACCAGTCAATTTCAATTCAAAATTCCTATTCCATATAACATTTACTTTCCCAAATGATGTTATGACTTTTGTATAAGTAGAGAATACATTTTATGAACTTAATGTTACTTTATAAATATTAGTAACAAACATATTTTTTGTTATTGGTATTTATACCAGTACCAGTCAAGATGACTGGTACAAGTTTCTATGAAGAAATGTATGATTTCGGGAGAATCATGAGACCGATGCCCACACATATAACGCCCATGTGTTTTTTGTTTGTTCCGTTATCTGCATTGAGCCGATTACAGCGATTACGGCATGTTTACTAGATTTTGAGATTTTGATTACTGATGTTTACTAGATTTTGATTTAGTCAGTGGCTAAGAGAAAAATTTTCCTAAAATGCAAATTATTCTTATTTAAAAAATAATAATAATATTAACACTAAAAAAAGGCATTATAAAAGGGTGGCAACCTGTGATAGCCCGGCGCTAATAGCCAAACAGTTGATGCACCGTATAATAACACTATTAATAATAACAAAATGTAATTACAGTAGACTCTCCCTTATCCAGCGTCCTCTCATCTGTCACTCTCCTAGAGGAATGAGTGATGGATCTCGGAACTCGCCGGAGCTAGACCAGCTCGAGGGTTCCAAGTCAAACATTTGTTTCATGGTATTTCATTAAATGAAAGTCAAAGAAGGCAGGTATGTTTTGTTTTAGAGACAGGAACTTGTGTTTCTGCTAAGAAAATAAATGTTTCTACAAAGGCACTTATGGCTGGACTCCTGATTTTCCAAGTAACTAGTTTTTGATATTATAATAATGTATTCATACATATGTGATTTAGTTAGTCATTAAATATTGTCTATTTAGTTTAACTCTCTATATATTTTTATTCCTTGAAGGAGACCCGGTAGCCGTGAGCTCTTAACACTCCGTGCCAAAGGTCGTGGGTTCGATTCCCACTAGGGATGGTGGCTTTTCTTTCGAAAAAAGAAAAGGCATCACTCCTATCCTGGCTAGAAAAGGGTGGTAACCTATAGAAAACCCGTCCTAAAATTCGTAGTTAATAATAAATGGACGTTAAAATTTAAATAAATATTCCTTGAAACTTTTAAATACATATGCACTTGTAAATAATACACCAGCAAAGATATATATGTTTTGAATTTCTTTTATAATTCGGTACCTAAATTTTACATTAATATGCAATATTAAAAACGGTAAATATTATTATATCCTCAAATATTAAGGGCTTTCAAATACATAAGTGGCCGCTTCTAACAGAATTCTCTAATCTGACTGTATCCCGGTCCCGACGATGCCGGATTAGGGAGAGTCTACTGTAATTACTTTTCTAAATGAATTACATAATTCCGATAAAGATGGTACAAATAAGGGTGAATTTAAAATAATATAAACAAATATAGCAACACAGTTTTATAGAATTTGTGTATTTTAAATAGCGATCATGAATTTCTTAATTTAAAAAATCCTGTCTTCTACAATACTTTTTAAAGGAAGCAATTTCATGCTTTTCATATCTTCATCGAAGATAAATTCATTTTCATATATACACTTGTTACAATTTTAAGTATAATAATTTGTTTCCTTTGATAAATAAAATTAGCTTTAAAAATATGGTTTGCTCATATTGTGAAGTGTTCAATCATAACTGCATATAAAAAATAAATTATAAAACTAATAAATAAATAAAAATCTAACAAACTGAATAAAATTTGTGAGAAAATATATCTAAATGAAACACACAATTTATTAAGATTTTTAATTTTACGGTAGCCAAGTTAGTATCACAGAAACAACGGAGCCATACAATTTACCCATTACAGACAAATCCATCTATACAACACAATAAATTATCACTATACATCCCTTAATATCCAAAGAAGCATTTGGAAATAGTACATGGCATAACAGAGGCAACGTCAATCAATACATTTTGTTCTTATAATGGCAGATATGGAAACATCAGTACAATTTTCTAGAAAGCATTAACACATTTTGCATGTCAACACTTTAATCTGTTTTGGTTTAAGCAGCTTGTCTGCCATGACTGATGTTTTTAATAAGAAACATTTTCTTATTCTGGTAAGTATTCACCAACACAACTGCTGACATTTAACTTAATAAGAGTTTCATCTTAACCACAGCTTTAACCTGAGTGCATCAACACCATTTAAGTAATAACGGAAAAGTCTTTTATCCCGAACAAAACCCAAGTTCTCGTATAACCTTAGAGCTGGCTTGTTAGTAATTTCTGTTTCCAACACCACCTGAAAAATGTAAAAAAAACAACAAACAATCAATAAAACTGAATACAAAACATTTATTGTAAGTTTATATAATATTTGTTATTAAAAATCATGAATATTAACAAAACAAATTTTGAATTAGAAATTTAATTAATCATTTTTCATCATTAAATTTACTTTTTTCTAAAGTAACAAACAAAAAAAAAAAATTTTTATTCATGAGTTATTAGTATGATTGATTGAAAAGCCCACTATCTATATATATAAAATTCAACTGTTTGTCTCTCTGTTTCTTATACAAATCCACACCGTTTGACCAAACTTGGCACACAGGTAAGTCTTGATCTGGGGAGTGTCATAGGCTAGGTCAAAATCGTCTAGGACTCACAGTTCGGAGGTCGAAACAGAAGGAGGAATTGTCAGAAATCGTAGCTTATAGAGATATTCACCAAGACGGACCTTAACGGAACATCCTTCTATCATCTGTGGTTTATTGTTAGTTGTTTGACTAGTGAAGTCCAAAGCTAAATATCCTATCCCCTCCACTCCTGCTTTCTAATGTCTGGTTGCCGATAACTGAACGGTTCCAATTTAGTCGCCCTGTAGGAAGATTTTTTTTTCTATTTTTTAACTTTATTTGCGTTATTAGGTTTTAATATTACTTATATGGTTTCTAATTTATTTTTGCTTTTTTTTCCACTAACTATGAGCAAATTTATTAGTTAACGGTTTCATGAAACAGGTTTTGTATTCCATATATATTATCTATATGTATATGTATAAAAACTGCATATGGTTAAGATCAATTTTCTTAATTTCTGTTAAAGAAGAAGTTCCAACACTGAGTGGAGTTTAAGAAGATTGCTCCTAGAAGTGATTTTTCTTTTGTTCTAACAAAACTTTTAACAGTTTGAAGATGGGTGTGGTTCTCTTAACTTAGAGCCTTATATTCACAGAATTTGGACAAATATCATATAATCATTATTTTTTTTAATATATAATATAAAGTAGATGTAGCATGGCACTCTGAGTAACAACCAGGGTGTAAAAAAATCATGATTTTTTAAAAAAAATCAAAAAAATCGGATTTATTTGATTTAAATCAGTTTTTTTTTATTTAAATCGGATTTTTTTGATTTAAATTGAATTTTGTTACTAAAACCTTTTTAAATGTAACTAGTCTATACAGAGAGCTGGTTATTACCTAGTTGTTCATTATATAAACCTGTGACTAAAATATTTGTTTATTTACAATGGAAATAATGAAATAACTATTCTCAAGTGTTTTTTCTTAAGTGGATAATTTTGGGAGCATAGTAGAATTGACGGATCATATATACAGGGGTTGAAGTTGTCCTATATTTGAGACCGGAATTTCTGAAAATTTAAGGACTTAAATAGACGAAAATCATTAATTTTCGGTGATTAAAGACATTAAATTTATATGTACAGAAGCTCTGGTCTCAAAATATGCGACAATTTCGACCCCTGTATATAATGACTTAATTTTCAAATTTTAAAACAAACATTTTAGAAATAAATCTTTACAGAAATATTAATCACAAGGGAACGGATGGTATTATATTTACATATTTTTTTCTGATTCGGAAATTGTAAGTATTGATGTAATTATGCGCGTTTTAAGTGATTTTAAAGTTTTTAAACAGTTTTTTATTTTACATATTTTGTCAAAACTCCATATTTTTACATATTCTTCCATAAATACATAATTTGCCACATATTTTAATATTCTTTTTATTTTGTAATTGAAGAAATAAAGTAAAACCGAGAAAGAAAATAAAACGTTACCCGTTGAGTCTAGGTGACTGTGTCTTTTCTAATTCCAGGAAGGTGGCTGTATATGTACTAAGTCAATACTGGATACAAAAGGCATGTTGTTAGTGGACAGCATTAGAATCATACGAGAGTAATAGAGAAAATCCAGGATTTAGAAGGAGATACTGGGAATGAATTAAAAATAAAGTGAAAAGACAGTCTAGAAAAAACCCCACAGTGGAAAAATATATTATTGTGGATATCCATAGTGGCAAAACGATTAACAGTTGAGTTGAATCCCACTCTTCAGAGCAGTTGATTGTAGCCTTCAAATACACACCAGTGACTTTAGTAGATGAAAGATAATTCTGTCGCTTCAAAAGTATACTCAGATCAGACCGGTAACATTTCACGTTTGAAAATTTCAAAATTCAAGTTGTAGCAACAATCTTCCAAAATAATGTTCATCTGTATAAATTTTCAACTTTTCCCCCTTTTATAATGAATTCCTAATTTTTATTTATGCTTTATTTTTCAATATGTTTAACAGTTTTAGTCATTTTGTTCTATACTTTAGTTCTTTCCATTAATAATAACAGAGTTCCCACTTATTATTTATGCTTTTCTTTTCAATATTTTATAGTGTTAAAGATATTTGTTTACTAAATATTTTCAATTTTTTATTAGATATTTTATTAGAAATATTTAAATATATACGAAGACAAGTATAGTTGGGATTCGGCTAGGAGAAAAACGTCAGACTTTCAAAAAGAAATCTGTACTTAGACATTTCGACTGCACAATGGCAGCCTTCTTAAGCTAAAAAATATATACAACTTATAAGTAAAGAAAATATATATGTACAACTAGTAAGTAAAAGACAGGCAGAAATGAGCGGAGTATATATATTAATACAATAAATTTTAACCTTAATTTAATCTTATTTTTAAAACAATGAAACTACGGTAGTAGGAAAGTAAACATTAAAAAGGTGATTTTGTCCCTCATAGCGTAAACTCTATGAGGGACAGTTTATTTCTAGTAATTCAAGGTCTGCCATTATAGTTGAAATTAACCTCAATTAAAAATAATACTATGAAGCAGATAATGTACGGTAAAAGCTGTTCTTTATCGTCTAGCAACGCATGCTGCCTAGGCTTGCCTGCTCTAACCAACTAAAACTTTAAACCTCTCTAAAAATACATAAAAATTTGAATATCAAAAAATCCTTTCTTAGCGAGCGTCTACATTCTATAGGGAGTGTCCATGCAAAATTTCAAATTTTTCTGTCGAGTGGTTTGGGCTGGGGGATGATAGGTCAGTGAGTGAGTGAGTGGTATTTGACAAATATATAGTTGATGAACATCCATTCCCAATTAATCACGTATAATAACAGTAATATTATTTATTTAAAGCTTTGAAGAAAAATGCCAGTTTGTCAGCCTTTTCACATCTAATTAGGTAGTTTCTCATTTGACTGTGAACAAAACCAAGGGTTGAAAACATTCTTTTGAACCCTGCAGAAATTGCCTTTCCTGTCATAAGCTGCTCTATTATTAACAGTTCTTTTGAGGGAATACAATATTTCAACGCTGACAAAGACTTCCACCAATTTAAAGCATTCACTTCGCCCACTACCTGCCAATCTCTTATATCTTAAACTTAATAGGAGATTTATTTGCAGAATTAATCACCAAGAAAGGAACTCTTAAAAGACTTTGAATAGATAAGAACGGTCTAGTGAGGGTAGGCCCTAGCGACAAAAATAAAGACGAAATGTTGAAATGGCTGGAAAAAGGCAGAACTAGTTAGATTTAAGTTAAAAAAATAAACTAAAGTTAAAAAAATATATATAATAATAATTTTTTTAATAAAACCAATTGGTTTAAATCAATGTTTTTTTTATGAAATCAATTGATTTAAATCAATGATTTTTTTAAAAAAATCAAATGATTTTAATCGTGATTTAAATCAATTGATTTAAATCGTTGACACCCTGGTAACAACTACTTAATATAAAGTAGTTGCAGCATGGCAAGCTAGGTAACAGCTAGTAAAATATAAAAATATTCCAAATTTGCTCAAAATCTTATCTATTCCCATCGAAAGCTGGCAAATCTTCAAGATTTAGCCTCAAACCACGCGATAATAATATTGAATACTTTTTTCTAGGTCTAATAAATTTTGAGAAAATTATTAGTTATTTTAGTGGTAATTATAATGCTTAGTTAATAGTTTTTCACAAAATTATAAGTAAACTTGTGCCTCTTTCGAAGAATACATTATTGACAATTGACTCCTTAAGAACCTAGGTCCTGGGAATCTATGTTGTGCTAGAAATTTAAACATGGAAATTAATTAACTAAATGAATCCTTTAGATAATATGTGGGCATTAATCAGCCCGCGGGCCGAATCCGGCTTGTGAGACATTTTGAAAAACCCAATTTAAAATTTCTACAAAAAATACCTCGGAGAAGACCATTTTCTGTAGCTTAGAAAATTCAGAAGATTGATTTGTGCATTTGGTACTACTTCCAAATGCGAACAGTTCTTTTCAATGATGAAACATCGTACGAGGCAGACTGACGATAATTTGGAAAATTCTTTACGTCTTTGTATCAGTGGAAGTAATCCAAACATCGATGGATTAGTTTCCAAAATTCAAGCACAAGTGTCTCATTGATTTTGTGTCGCTATTTAAATTTCGTAATTTGTAATAATTCCAAATTTCATGATTTAATTATAATGTTGCACCTATTTTTTCATTTAATTTTGTTATTTTAATATAGTGCATCATAAAAAAAACTTGTCGTATTATTTCATGTCTGATATCTATCGCTCAAAATTATGAACACTACTTTAAAATCCAACGTTATTTTATTTTGTACCATCTACACAGCCCTCAAATGTATTTGCACACAAAAGTGTGGCCTACAGCATGTCAAAGGTTGCCTTAGATCAACAGTTTGCCCAACTACAAATTAACACTGAACAGCATCAAAAACCATAATGAGATTAGCATAATAAGAAAGCATGTAAATCATAGCTTTGAAATCTAGACTTTAACAATACTACAAGAATTACATCTCAACTAGACTAAACCTTAAATATCTACAGTATAAAGGAAAATATTATTACCTCATCTGCACCATCTGCGACCATTGCACGTATAGCTTTCAGAACAAGGTTTGAACCTGCAAAAAAAAAAAAAATAAAAAAAAAAATAAAAAAATAAGATAATATTATTAAAATGGACTATGTGAATATTTATTGAAATGAAGATTCAACTAGATGTAAGTGCAGGTGTCGGGAAATACAAAGTTATCAATTGGAAAAATGCTGTAATAAGTTGAGACTTTACAGTTGTTTCATTGTAGAGAAGTAAACCCACTAATGTTGTTGATCATATGACACGATCCAGAAAAGTTTATGAGAAATGTGAGAATGATTTGGATATTTCCAGCACCTGTATAGTTCTAATCATTAGGGAACGGATGTTATTGCCTTAAATACATATTTTGATATTTTTTCAGTAACAGATAAAATTCAGGTTTTAGAAGGAGATAATGGGAATAAATGAAAAAGAAAGTTAAGAGACTGTCTAGGACAAAATCTTGGATGGAAAGATATCGAGATTATTGATGACATCCACAATGGCAAAACAGCAAGTAGATGTTTAACAGTTGAGTTGAATCCCATGGAGATTGCAGCCTTCAAATACATACCAGTGACGTCAAAAGATGTTGAAAGATCATTTCGTCACTTCAAAAATATACCGAGATCAGACTTGCGTCATTTCATGTTTGACAATTTAAAAATGTATGTTGTTGCAAACAATTTTCCAAAATAATGTTTATTTGTAAAAATTGTTAACTTCTTTTTCCCCCTTTTAGAAAGAGTTCTTAATTTTTATTTAAGCATTATTTTTCAATATGTTATAGAGTTTTAGTGATTTTGTTCAAAATATTTTCAACTTTTGTTCTTTCCATTTATAATAAGAGAGTTTCTACTTATTATCTATGCCTTTCTTTTCAATATTTTAAAATGTTTTCGATATTTGTTTACTAAATATTTTCAATGTTTTTTACATATTTAAAAACATAAATAGTTAAATACATATGTACATATTTTTAATTTTATTTTACAAGAACTTCTGTCCTTACATATGTCTTTCCGCTTAAATCTGTATAAGATGTAGGCTAGTGTTATTTGTTCAAATTCTCCTTACGAACCACAAGAAATGCTACTAACCAAGTTCTGATAGTAGCTGGGTCTGGTGCACTAAACACGTCCTCAACACAAGACAGTGGTTGGGTATTTGATCTACTTATATTTTTATAATTTGATGGTGGAAGGGTCACCAGCACTAACCATAACCTCAATGTATGATTAGCCTGCCTTTTCCCGGGTAATTCAGCTCATTTCTGGCACCAGAGATGGCCAGGACAACCCGGTGATTAGCTACCAGCGATCTCTATGTACATTAAGCAACATTCCTTTTTAACCCACACAAATCATTGGAAAAACCACTTCTCATGGAATAACCATTCTCATTCCTAATAGTTCAACCATTATTGTCTCTTCTTTCCTTAGAAGTTAGTCCTTTTTCTCTCTCTCGTAATCCCCATCAAATATTATAGCTGCTTGGTTAAGGTCTTCAGAGAAAATATGAGGCTAAAATCACATTTAAAGTGAGTCAACTCATCTATGAACTCATCCAAATGACAACTATACAGGTATAATTTAAATTATGTCGTTCGAATCAGGTCATTCACAAGTATATGTTTCTTAGCCAAAAAAATATATTGCCAAATAAAAAGAAAGTTTAAGTTAAATGAATTTAAGTCTACCCCCCACAAATATTGAAAATATTTGGTGCTAATGGTCTATATGTTGGTGTGCTGACAAAATTCCTTATCAAGTAATCCACTGTTTTGGCCTTGCCTTATGAATGGAAGAGGATTGACTTTCAAGAGTGATAAAAAAAGCTAAATTGGAGGGAAAAGGACCCAGAAAAACTTGAATGGTGGAATGGGAGAGGCATTCCTGACACGGGTGTGTATAGGAAATAATTTCCTAGGGGGGGGAAGGTAGCATTTAGGTGGTATGAAATACTAACAATCTAGAACTTGGAATAGTATACAACTAAAATGCTATTACATCCAAAAAAAATATTTTTTCTAAGCTAAGGGATCTTATTTAAGGGGTAATACTACCTTGGGCGATCAAAATCAAAATCATTTTCTTGACTTTATAAATAACAAATAAATGAATATTTTTCAATTCTTTATATCTAGCGTTTCATATGGGATGTTAAAGTATCCAAAAAAAAAAAAGTTTCAGTTCTTTGAAAAAAAAAAATGGCGGTGCTGTGCCTGACGAACAGAAACCCTCTTTTCTTCACGGGCGATAGTCTGCAGGCAGCAATTATTAATCTAGAACGAAAAACTTTTAGTTTTTCGGAAGAAGAAGGTTAAATCTAGTGAATTTGCTATTAAAAAATCCGTCGAAAATCGGTCATAAAATCATTTTAATTCAATGAATCAAAAACATCCTATGTACTTTACTAGCAAATTTCATTAGGACGCTGCAGGTAAAATTTGAAGTTGATCGGGCAATAATTGATGACGCCAGAGTATCCCGATTTGAAAAACATAGTTTTGAGAAAACGACTTTAAAGTTTAATGTTCTGAAATGTTCATTTTTTTCCTATTTAATTTTTTCATACTTTCTTGTAATAAAGATTAAAAAAAATGGGTTTTAATTTTGAAATGTATTGAAGAAGGACCACAAAAAAACTTTACTTTTATTAAAAAGGGACCAATCGAAGCTCGCTCAAAAAATTATCTGTAAATCAGCATCTAAGAGTATTTTTTGCCCATTTAAAAACTTTTTCTTCCCATAAACACTCTTGGATATAATTTTTGATTAGTTTAGGAAGGATTACATAACAAAAAAATTTGTAAAAAAAAAAAAAAAAAAAAAAAAAAAATGTTACGCGGTAGTATTACCCCTTAATTTATTTTTAAGGTTTTATGACATATTTTTCCCGATTAAACCAAAATTGGGGGGGGGGGGCTGCAACCCCCCCCAACCCCAGCACCCACCTTATATATGCGAATGATTCCTGAGAAAAGATACAAACTGGGAAAGACAAAGAAATTTAACACAAGACAAAGACCTACAAGCTACGCCGTGCAAGCAGGACCTTCACACTATTTTGCGATAATGAGGAATAAATTAAAAATAAATAAAAAAAATAATGTTTAAAATTAATACCTATTTTCCTTTTCCGATATTTTTCATCAACTGCCAACATTGCAATATACCCTCTTTTTACAACTTTACGGTGCATGTCAAGTTTACAAACAATTGCACCAACACAATCACTCCCGTCCATAGCCTGGAATAAAAAAAAACAACAACAACATATATTAGGTATAAATAAATTTTATAAATCCATGTGTAAATCAACTAAACAGTAATAAGTATAACTCAACTGTTGATGATGACTAGTGATACCAAATCTTTTTTTCCGTGTGTTTTAGTATTATATCATTTTTTCTAATTTTAAATAACCTTAGATGAAAAAATGTAAGGCGATAGAATTATTTACCATAGATCTCACATAAGAGCAATGAATAGTTGGGGCTTATTACACGAAACAAAGACCAAAACTCCTACACAGGGTGTATCGCAAGTAGGCAACAATATTCAAGGGGGTGAAACTAGACACAAAATGTAGTTAAAATGCTGCTAACCTCACATTTCTATCAGCTTTTGTTTCAGGCATATGCCGTTCTAAATTTTATTTAGAAAAAAAAAACAACGTGTTTTTTGTAGAAAACTCCAATTTTCTAGGCTAGAACATATTATTTTTCAACGTTACATCACTTTTATTAAATTGACTTTAGGGCTAATGTACTTTCAATGAACACAAGTGTATTTTTCAAATGGCAATAACTGTACAAACAGTTTATATTAATAAAAAAGAATAGTTAGCGACACATTTTCAAGAATCACCACTCTTCCAAACAAAATTCTATAAAATGCTAAAAATCACAAAAATTGTAAAATTTAATTACCTTTCCAATGGTATACTCAGAAATGAGATTATCTCTCGATTTCATAATGTTATTGGAATTGGCTATCGTATTAACAGATATGTACAGGGTGTCCCAAAAAACTCGGCCAATCTTTGGGAATTGATGCAGAATTAAAAAAAGTCCTTTGGCATATGTCTCATTTGTGCTTCCAAGAACAATTAAAAAAACTAAAAATAATTATGAAAATGCAGTCTTTCATAAAGCCTTTATAAAAATTGTTACGTTTTATTTCCCTTTCCCCTCAACCTCCAACTCCTCCCTACCCAAAAATATAGGAGTGAGTATGCCTCTGATTTTGTGTGAAATAATGAAATAACCAACATATATAATATTTTGGTTATTTTTTTGGAAATAGTTTTCTTTGTTTGTATTGTTCCTCTTATGCAATAAAGGCTTTATTTATTTATTTAATGAAATAATAGGTCCCTATTTTTGACCACTCGACTTAACACAGAGTTTTTTACGCATTCCTTGATAATGAACTGTCATTGTACTTAAATGCCTCATAACGATATATATCCAAGTTTTGTTGCAACAAAGCAAAAATAATGGCTGGTACAGACATTATTTGATTATGGAGTAAATGCCAACTCATATTGAGTAAATTTTGCATATTTGCTAATACATCTCTCTATCTTTAGCTCTGAATATTTTATAGCAAGTTTTATTGCAAGACAATAAAATTAAGTCCACTAATAGCACATAAATTGGTTGGTCTTAACTGGTTGGCTTCAGAAAAACAACTACTCCTATTTTTTTTCATGATGCATCGACATCAAGGCCATTAGCGCCGACATCCAGGGTGCAGCGAGAAATTTTCCCAATGAGCCGTGAGATGAGAAAATTCCTACCGCCGGTGGGAATCGAACCCATCATCTCCCGTATATTAATCTAAGGCGTTAGACACTAGACCACAGGGAGACCCCCCTCTACTCCTACTAGAAAAATTTTGCTTCCTAACAGGCTCTTTAATTATTTATTTTGAGAATGTTGTTTACAGATGAATGAATCAAAATTATGCCCGCCATAATGTAAAGAGACAGATACATTTATTTATTATAAATAAATATCAATTTTAATTGGGGTATTTTTTTAGCCTAGTAGATAGGATTGAAGACATTTGCAAAACTCCTATAATGTTTGCAATCCTTGGTATATGCTAAACACTGCAATTAAAAAATATATTAATACAATATTAGTCCCATGACAATGCAGAACTTGTAAATAGTGAACTCAACAGTGGTCTGCCTCTTATTTTATTATCTTTTGGATGGCTTTGCAATAAAATTGACACAATTTTCCTAAATACTTTTGTCTTAATATATCTGTCTGTCATTCTAGTTTTGATAAATATGAGCAGGTTTATACTCACAAAAAAAAATAAACAACATAGCAATTATAGGTTTATTGAGCAGTAAGAATGAAAAAAAAAACAGTCACACTGTAGAAACATTTAAAATGAAAATTATGTATATGAAACATATTCTTACATACATTTTTTGGCACATAATAAGAAAGTAGTTTCCAAAAATTGTTCAAGTAACTTTAATTTTTGTTTCAACACAGAAGGCTATTCATTATATAGAAGCTGTTAGCGTTCCAGGAATATTGCAGCAGAAAGATTTGTAATAGTTTTCACAATGTCAAAACTTTAACCTCACCAATATCCTGTACAGGATAGCTCGTCAATAGCAAAGAAAGTAAATTGAAAATACGAAGCTATAAAATGGCAAGTGAACACCCAATCGAAAATAAAATTTGAAAATATACGCATACAAATTTGCAATATAAAATTCTCCAGAAAACAACCATAAACTATAAAATACAATCATTGCTTTGCCGGAAAATTAGAGAAAAAAAATACATATAGAAAATATACTTACCAAAAAACACAACTGTGGCCAATTGTGAATAAAATATCGATAAGTGTATATGGAATAAGGTTCTGACAAATCTTTTTGAATAAGCCTCATTATATCAGGCATTTGGAGTTCAGATTCATAAGAAACATATGTAATTTCCCCTTGAGTAGAATCATCTTCATTCTTGTCAACATTCGAGTCTCCAGCCGAGGATTCTGATCCTTTGCATTCTGTTGATGAAACTACATTATGAGTAGTAGAACAGGAAGCATTAGTCAAACTAGTTGGTTCTTCATTTTTGGAGGTTTTATTTACACAAATGGAGGCTTTTTTGACATAAGAATGATCGTTGTGAATTTTCTTATCATCAATTGAATTGATTACTTCACTTTCATTGGGTGTTTCACTAGCTTTTACACATGTTTCACATTGACTAGAAATATCTTTAGAATTAGAGTTGTCTATGGTGCAACAATCACTCTCCACAAAATGTACACTTTCAATGCCGTTTGATAACTTAATAGGGCCATTTAAACTTAGTCCACTTAGTTTCTCACATGATTTAATTAAATCAACATCTGTAAGAACTTCGTCACGTTTAGAATGTAAAATTGTCAAATTACAGTTCGTATCTTCCAATGTTTTCTTAACATCTTTCTTTTTACTTGAAATATACTTTTTAGAATTAACTTCGACACTTAAACCATTATTTTCACTGTTTCTTTCTTGGTGTTGTTCCATGTTACTTTATATTACTAAATTGGAAGTAAATGCTCAGAGCTGTTAGTT
Organism: Gonocerus acuteangulatus; assembly: GCA_946811695.1. Classification (NCBI taxonomy): domain Eukaryota; kingdom Metazoa; phylum Arthropoda; class Insecta; order Hemiptera; family Coreidae; genus Gonocerus; species Gonocerus acuteangulatus. Next base: position 105,149,571 of record OX328125.1, on the reverse strand, counting down.
ATCCAAAAATGTTTACATCCAAACATTATAGTAACTGAGATGTCTCGATTTCACAAGACTATTACTGACAGTAAAACCACACTACTACTAGGCCATATTAAAGTGTGGTTCACTAAGGTAAAGCCATCTAGATAACGAAAGAACCTTTACAGATCAGCTGAGTAAATAGTCTATCGATGTCGCTGCTAGTAGCAGTTAGTTTCTTCGTTTAGCACTATTCTTATTTGGATAATTACATATTTCAATTTAAAAAAAATCATTTATTTCTTAATTTTTATTATTATTTCAAACTATATTCAAACCATTTTAATTGGAAGTAAAAAATATTAAGAAGATTTTAATGCCAAGACACGTGTTGGAGGTTATGAGGTGGTTACTTCTTTGTTTATCCACTGAATTATGAAAGTCTAGACATGGTAGAAAAAGTTTTTGTAACTGTAGGTACAACTAAATTTGACAAATTAGTGAAGGCAGTTGTTAGCCCAATTGTACTTAATGTAAGAAATATTTACTTTGTTCATTAATGTTCTATTTTTCGATATCATTTGGCTTTCAGGTTTGATCTTATCTGTCCAAGTGTATTTAAATTCCATATAAAGAAATTAATAGCAGTCAATAATGGGGATGTAATGCGTTCAAAAAGTTGGTTAAGACAAATATTTTCTGTGGTGTATTTATTAATGTAGATTAAACATCTGGATTTGAAATTTTTGCAGAACTCTATATATAATTTCTACTTACCATTCTTGTAGGGTAGCCATGTAAATGAATCTTGTGACAACAATAAATAATATTTTTATCATGGAATATGATTGTTATTTTATAACATCTTTTATTTTTATAAATTAGGATTCTTATCAGTAATTACCGTAATACAAAGTCTCAACTCTTTATATGACTCTCATTACCTTGATGCGAATAGTTGTCTAATTCTCCAGCTCAGATTTGGGTTGTGTTTGAGACTTTTCAGTGGTAATTACAGAAAACGATGTGATGGCGTTCTTAATCATAGAAAGGTTATTTATTTAAATTTTAACGTCCATTTATTATTAACTACGAATTTTAGGACGGGTTATCTATAGGTTACCACCCTTTTCTAGCCAGGATAGGGGTGATGCCTTTTCTTTTTTCGAAAGAAAAGCCACCGCCCCTAGTGGGAATCGAACCCACGACCTTTGGCACGGAGTGTTAAGAGCTCACGCCTTAACCCTCACGGCTACCGGGTCTCCCATAGAAAGGTTATGATTACAGTTGTAATCATAGAGAAAAATTGTGATTACAGTTGTAATTACGTAACAAATAGATGTAATTACAGGCAAAATCACAGAAACCGCTGTGCTTACAGTCGTAATTTTGTGATTACGAGTGTAATTACAGAAGAATGTTGTGATTACGAGTGTAACTTCAAAAAAATGTTGTGATTACGAGTGTAATTATGATGAAATATTTGATTAAAAGTAATTATATTCAAAGATGTGATTAAAAGTATAACCGTAATCACATCTTGAAAGCCTGTGATTAAAATCGTAATTATGATTATTATTGTGCCTAATACTTTTTTTTTTTTTTTTTTTTTTTTTTTGGGTGCATCGACTCCTAGGGCCATTAGCACCGTGAGTATTGTTTCATTTTTAATATATGATGAAACAATTTTTAATAGGTTTACACATACACGCACATTTATATAGGCCTAATTTATATACAACTTACTTCTAACTCTAATGCTGAAGTTACTATATACAAGTTGTGTTAGTTCCTTTTAACATATTTCAGAACTAACATTAAACCTAAATCTAAGCCTAAAGATGATATTTACATATTTACATTTGAAAATAAATTCATCAGCACACACAAGTTCACAATCACACACAACAGACACACACACACACTCAAACATAATAAATACTGTTACACTGTACATTCATACACACACTTAGTACACTCATACTATAAATACTTTCACACTAAAATAAATAAATTTAAGATGATAAACCAATTTAAGCAATATATACTCTTTTTGAATATACAATAAATACTCAAGCTAATATCTATATCAGGTTGTGCCTAATACTTCTAGAAGGTTTTATTTGTGTGTCAACAACTTATGAACGGCGCTAATAGCCAAATAGTTGATGCACCGTTAAAAACGAAAAAAAAAAAACAAAAAAAACTTATGAATTATTTTTGTTGATGTATTGTCCTATTTACTATCCATAAGGTCTATTCACACACATGAGTCATGTAACTTCTCCGTTCCGTTGGTTCTGTCTGGTATCAGTCACAAAATATATGTTTTCATGACGGTTCGATGACTGAAGTGGTCAAATCACACTCATCAGTCACATCACAGTTCAGTGACTGATGTGTGCAAATAGATCTAAAATCCTGTACTTTTAAAATAACGCCTAAGACTATTTGTTTTATTTCTAGAGTTTAAAGAAGAAAGGGTGTAAGAAGATTGTTCTGCAAATCGGAAACGGCTTGGAACCACCAATCGACGAAAGAAGCACTAATGGGATATCATTAGAATATTATCGACTCAAAGATTCCATCTGGGAAGATATAACCGGAGCTGATCTAGTCATTAGTCATGCTGGGGCTGGGTGTTGCATCGAGACTCTTGAAGCTGAAAAACCGCTTATAGCCGTCATTAATGAAGATCTCATGAACAATCACCAAATTGAAGTAGCATCAAAGCTGAATGATGATGGATACCTCTATTCCGCCACTTGTGATAACCTCTTCAACATCATTGATAATGCAGAGTTTGGCAAGCTTAAAGTGTTTCCAAAAAGAGACCCTACATTATTTGCTAGATCGTTAGATTATATTATGGGATTTTCTTAACTGTACCTCTATTTAGTAAAATTAATGGTTTTAATAAAATATGCAATGCCATGTCGCAGAAGGTAAAATTTCAATCAACACACAACTTTTGTCACTACTCTTTATTTCGCTCTACATGTTTCTAATCTTTTTGATCCTTCTTCAGGAGAACTTGAAACAATATATCATCACAGCTTTCAATTCTGAGAAACCTTCACACGCAGGGCCACATCTAGACTAATAAGATCAATCATGTCTACTGCATATCAGCTGTTTAAAATGTGTAGCTGTAGGATAAACGTTGATTTTCCAAAAGAAATATTTTTTTCATGTTATGTGATTATTCAGGGTGTCTACTGCACGAAAAAGTCATGAAAATATCATAAAGTTGAAAATAGGGCACGAAAAAGTCATGAATTTTGAAACCGTCACGAAATTTCAGTTTTAGTGGAGGCTAACGTAAGCCCGGGCCTTCCGTGCATTCATTGCTGTTTTTGTATGGAAGCGCAATTCTATCTGCCTCTCCCATCCCCTTACTCTCTTAGATTCCTTTGTTGTAGCATTTACACAACAATTATCCATTGTTTACATATATGCAGACTTAAATATTGAAATTCTGTACACATTTCTGTACAATATTTGGTTTGTAAATTTTGAATTCTGCTACCATTGTTCAACATTTTGAGGCTGCTAATTCTATAGCCATTCTAAAATTTTTAGTATAATAATTTCTTCACTTTTAAAATTAATGTAACTATTCTCTTCAACATATCATGTACATTTTATGCAGTTTTAAATGTATGTAAAATTGTAATTTTATAGATATCACGCTAATCCGTGTAAGGTTTCAAATAATTTGAAGCTAATAGTTAAGGCTTTTTATTTTTAAGTGAAATATTTTCTTTTTAATAGGCATGAAATTAGGTTTTTAAATCATGAAAATGTCATAAAAAAAGTCCTGAAATTGGTGTTCGCAAAAGTAGACACACTGTTATTATGGTAAAAAATATTACAGACATTTAATTTCAGTTTTTCTATTAACTGCCTTTTTCCTGTTTTTAATTATGTGTATATTTGCTTTTATTTTTTGTTTTATGGGGTTTTTCTCCTTATCTAATTTTTTTGGAATATCAACGTTTACTCTAAAACTATCGATTTTAAACAGCTGATATGTAGTAGACATGATTGATCTTATCAGTCTAGACGTGGCCCTACCTGCGGAAGGTTTCTTGGAGGTGAAGCCTGTGATGATGTATTATACTAAGTGGTCCTGAAGAGGCGTCAAAAAGACTAGAAACATGTAGAGTAAAATAAAGAAGCAGCTAAGAAAGTTGTTTATTGATTGAAATTTGACCTTCTGACACATATAAATATATTGTGAAAAATAGGGTCACCATCTTATAATATAAAATGCCACAATTGTTTGCACTCATTTTATTTGTCAAACAATTTTTGTTATAAGCTAATAAAATACAAAGGGCAAGAGCTATGGTGTATTTTCTTTATGCAATTGAAAGTAATAGTTTATCTGTGATTAAGTTATATTTTTTTCTGTGATTTTTGAAGTTCTTAATGTAAATATAAATTTGTTATTTCTCAATTTTGTTCTTTATTCTTGAAAGAGTACACCTTTTCTGAAGTACCATACTTCCCCTGTTATTTAGTTGGATTCGTTTGTACATTACTAAGGTTTAGCACAGTGTCCAACTGTAACTTAATTTGCTGGAAGTCTTGAGGATGTTTTCTCTGAGGAAACACTAAATGATTTGATCTTCTTGTGCATTCGGATCTATATAGTCTATCTCTATAGTCTAGGATCAGAAACCAGTGCAGAGTCTGCTGCCGTGAACCTCCAGACCTGATGATGATGGGATTCATTTTTTTTTAATTATTTATCTCAAATAAAGACTAAGTATTAAATTTTATAAGCGCTTAACTATCTGTTAGTGTGTTACCTACCTGTGGGAAGACACCCACACTCTTGATGTTAAACTAAAATCTAGCCGAAGCATTGCCAAAAATACAAACTAATTTTTTATTTTAAAATATGTAGTTTTATTTAGCAATTATGGCCAAACCTTGACTATCTCCATCTTGGTAATCTTCTTTACTATTAACGTTTTTAAAATATTATTTTAAATGTTCAGTAATAGAATAAAAGTGTGTTATTTTAAAGAATAAGCTTTTGAGTAAGAGGGGATCATAAATATTTTTCAATACATAGGAGATTCAAAGTTGGACATAACCATCATCATAATTAAGATTATAAACGCAGACTCTCAAAATGTGATTATGATTACGATTATAATTACAGACACTGGAGATATGATTACGGTTATCATTATAATCGTAATTACAAGAGTATGACAAAGTCTCAACTCTTCATTTCTACTACTCTCATTATTCATTGTCTTAATGGGAATAGTTTTCCTTCTGCTCAGTTTTTCTTCTTTTCTTCTGCTCAGATGTGTGTTGTATCTGTGACTTTTCATTCCTAATTACAGAAAAATGTTGCGATTACGAGTGTAATTACAGAAAAAATAGTGGTAATTACAGGTGTAATCACAGAAACAGCTGTGATTACAGTCGTAATTTCAGAAACTTTTTGTGATTACGAGTGTAATTACATATGTTGCGATTACAAGTGTAATTACAGAAAAAAATAGTGGTAATTACAGGCATAATCACAGAAACAGCTGTCATTACAGTCATAATTACAGAAACTTTTTGTGATTATGAGTGTAATTACATAAAATGTTGCAATTACAAGTGTAATTACAGAAAAAAAATAGTGGTAATTACAGGTGTAATCACAGAAACAGCTGTTATTACAGTCATAATTACAGAAACTTTTTGTGATTACGAGTGTAATTACATAAAATATTGTGATTACAAGTGTAATTAAAGAAAAAAAAAATAGTGGTAATTACAAGCATAATCACAGAAACAGCTGTTATTACAGTAATAATTATGGAAACTTTTTGTGAATATGAGTGTAATTAACTAAAATATTGTGATTACAAGTGTAATTAAAGAACAAATAGTGGTAATTACAAGCATAATCATAGAAACAGCTGTTATTACAGTCATAATTACAGAAACTTTTTGTGATTACGAGTGTAATTACATAAAATATTGTGATTACAAGTGTAATTAAAGAGAAAAAAAATAGTGGTAATTACAAGCATAATCACAGAAACAGCTGTTATTACAGTAATAATTATGGAAACTTTTTGTGAATATGAGTGTAATTACATAAAATATTGTGATTACAAGTGTAATTAAAGAACAAATAGTGGTAATTACAAGCATAATCATAGAAACAGCTGTTATTACAGTCATAATTACAGAAACTTTTTGTGATTACGAGTGTAATTACGTAAAATGTTGCGATTACGAGTGTAATTACAGAAAAAAAATAGTGGTAATTACAGGTGTAGTCACAGAAAAAGCTGTGATTACAGTCATAATTACAGAAACTTTTTTAATTATGAGTGTAATTACATAAAATGTTGCGATTACAAGTGTAATTACAGAAAAAAATAGTGGTAATTACAGGTGTAATCACAGAAATAGCTGTGATTACAGTCATAATTTCAGAAAGTTTTTGAGATTTTGAGTGTAATGACATAAAATGTTGTGATTACGAGTGTAATTATAATCAAATGTGTTATTACAAGTGTAATTGTAATCACTCATAATTAAAATTTTAATTGTAATCATAATCACATCTCCAAAGCCTCTGATTGTAATCCTAATTATGATTATGATTATGCCCAACACTGAGGAATTAAGTATTTATTTTTTTTTAATTTCTTTCTTTATTTGTAAAAAGAAAAAAAAAACAACAAAGATTTGGAAATATATTATCAAAGTAAAACTCATCTACAGTACCTGGAAGGTCTTGTCCATTTTCAAGCGTTCAGTTTTTTTTTTTTTCTTTTACTTTACAGTTTTTGCTATTAGGCCACTATTGCCCTTCCATTGTGGAGCAGAGAATTTCCATTGCTGAAAAAAATCAACCTGCCTCAAAAGGGATTTGAACTCGCTTTTCCCACCTTTCTTGTGGAAAATACTTGCTAATCGCTATTTCACAAGTAGTTTTAGAGAGGTGTGTTTAAATTACAGTAAATCCCGACTATCCGATTTAATTGGGGCTGGGGGTGCTTCGGAAAATTACATATCTTTACCTCTAGACCATTTACAAAATCAAACTATTGGTACATGTTTTATCTTAGTTCAGCATCAAAAATGTCATTATGACATAAACCATAATAAAAAAAAAAACATAAAGAAAAAAAAAATTAAAGACCTACAAACTAAAACTGAAAAAGCAATACTCTAGTTGAATGTTTCCCGTTTGCGCTTTAGGGAGTTGATTCGGATAATCGTCGTTCTACTGTATTCAAATTAAAAATATTTTTGGTCCAATTTACATGCTCATAGTCACAGAAGGTCTGATATAAAAGAGGATGATAAAAAAATAATACATTAAAATAAAAATTATTTATTACAAAAAGTGAATAAATAAATTAAAAAAAATAAAATGTTTAATTGAAATTCTCTAAATTCAGATAAAAATAAAAATTCATTCACACTTCATAAATACACTATTCATATCTATTTACAAAACATAAATTTAAATTATTCATACATATATATACAATTCAAATATTTCACTTTTAATTTTCCATTTAAAATGTGAAAACAAAAAGGACATTATAACTCCAAATAATATAATAATTTATACAATATAAAAGCATTTTTTTTTTTTTTTTTGTCGAAGAATAGTTTTAATGAAAGGTTTAGAACACATAACTATAAGCTATTGATAGAAGAGAGTATTAAAAATTACAAACCTTCAAGACGGTGTAATAATGTGAGGTAATAAACCTAAATTTCCTAAAGCATATACACTCAAGAAATCGGGAAGCTTCCTTAAATACACGACCATAAATGTTAACAAATTGTTAGGTTACTACAAATGAATGGGTTTCTGAGGTACAAGTGCTCTGCAGTTTAAAACTAGTTTTCACTTCGATCTGCTTGAAAAAAATTATAGATGGAATTATAATTAACTAACGACTACATTTTTTTAAAAATTTTAGTATTTGTTCTTATTAACTAATGAGTATAAATCAGTAATCAATCGCTGAATCCTCATAATAATGTTCAACTTTTTCTTATAAGTTAACAATAATGTTAGGGATTTCAGAATATTACAATATCCATTCTCTCTGTCCGAAGTATTCCTTATCAATCTCTTTTATAATTAACTAAATACATTAAATAAAATTGTACTTTCAAGGGAAGTTTAAAACAATTTTTATAAATAATTGATATTTGGCATTGTTTTTCATCGCATATAATAATACAATGTTAAGAGAAAAGTAACTCTTGGTTTCTTCTACATCTTCTACTGGGCCACGAACAAATGTAGTTCGGGAGACTAGCGTATCTCTATGAATTGATGATATGTGATATCCAATCGACAGTATGAGCAACTCTGTGGTAGATACCAGGCTGCCCTCGTTGTGCGCAAGAATAGCCTGCCGATACTATGCCGATCAGGAACCACCGACCACTTCTCTCCAGCATTAGGGGCCCTCCTGAATCTCCCTGGAAAAGTGGGGTTTATTATTAGTATTAAGATATGTATAATACATACAGTTTTTTTTCTTTTGTACGATTAAATATTTGATTTTTTTTATACAAAATCTTTATATTTTAGAAACATTGACTTCATTATTTTTAAAAATCAAAAACTTATAGCAGTGCTGTAAATTTAAAGTATAAGTAACTAGTTTTAAAAAAAAGTTGATACTGAATTGGGACTATTCTAAAAGATTTGTATATTCTTATGTTATTTCTCACTTTATTTATAACATTTGAACGAATATCTAAACACATTTTTTATGATTTTTCCATTTAATTTTGTTTAAACAACATTAGAAAGATTTTTTAAATGAAATATTAATTATTCCGAAATTTAGGTTATTCAAGAATGAAATATATTGGAAAAAACACAACTTTCTTAGATTATATTTTTTAACATCTGTATCTAAAATTGAATACAAAATCTCCCCATCGGCCAATAAACGTTGCTCAGAGTTCCTTAGCTAGTTCTCGATCAAGGCCAACAACAGTTTCTTTGTTGGAAGGCTCGAATAGCAGAAGCTCAGAACATTTCCAAAACTAAGCCGATCTATCTTATGATGAAGAACTATTTAAGGACTGTTTTCCAAATTCTGGAGGTGGGCAGACAGTTGTCGAAGGTTACAAAATGCCTGCCAATTGTCAGCATTTAGAATTATTGAAGTTCCTATTTCAAACAGAAATTAATTAGCACTTTAATTGTAGGAATTGCTGGATAGTGAAAATTGATGGTCCGAATGATGAAATAAGTCCACAATTTTCAGGGACTAAGCTCCATTGTCAATGCCCATGCAAAGGTCCTTCTTCAGCCGAGCCTTGCTCCTAGACCCTTACATAACGTTTCATTGAACTCTGGAGCTATGAAACATGATTAGATCAAATGCAATTAATAACTCCAGTCTGCAATGACATGATAAGGTAGTGAAATGTATTCTTGAAAAAAAAAAAAAAAAAAAAAAAAAAAACTTTCTTAGATTATATTTTATAACATTTGTATCTGAAATTAAATAAACTAAAAACATGAGCCTCGGCGCTAATGGCCCGATGTTGGTGCTCCGCAAGAAAGAAAAAAAAAAATGAAAAGAAAAAGAAAGAACATGAGCCTGTATGCAATATGTTATAATAAAATCTTACTCTAGCCATAACAATAATATTTGGAACAAAAATTTGACTATTTTGAACAAAGTGAATATTATGAGCAAAATCTTCCAAAAATGTGACCATTATAACTTATCAAACAATTTATTCTTTTTAAAAATTGAATACTCTGAATATTGAAATATTGAATTGAATATTCTGTTTGAAGTGATGTAGGTACTCTCAATGATATATCAATGTTTACTAAACATTCGATGGTTTTTTAAACAAATTATTAGTACCTGGCAGCTATCCTTGCCTCCTCCTCTGTAGCCTGCACACATCATTTCATCATAGATTACGACATTGATGCCGTTATTACGATGCCACCGTTCACAAAGTCTGTTGTCTATAACTGGTACATCCACAGCTTGCAAAGTTTTTGGTCTAAGTCTTGAACCTATTAAACAAATAAGCAGTATTCTTGGTGTTCTTAATGCTTAGAAATTTAATTAAACAAAAGTTATTGGTTTTAGTCTTTAATTTTTGCCATATTTGGTGAGAGTGTTGTATACAATTTAAGTTATGAATTTATGATAGAAGGGCATTGATTGAACAATGTAATACTTTCCATTTTGCAGAGTATTTTTCAAAATTATGACTTATATACGTAGTGTGTATATAATTGTTTTCAGAGTAGTAGTCAGTGACTGAATTATGATTAGTAGATCCTTGCATTTTTTAATATAAATGTTCATTGTATATTTTCCCCCTCAAAAATATAAGTTGATTTACCCGTCGTTAAGAAGTATTAAAACAAAACTCCAAAAACCCAAACTAAATTAATGTTTGGTAATATCTAACAACCCATCTGTTCATAGATTTCAGGCAAGCTTATGACAGCATCGACAGGGAGAAAATGTACAATGCCATAAGAAACCTGGGAATCCCAAGAAAGTTGGTAATTAGTGGAGACTGGTGGAAGTAACACTCGAGAGAACTTGGTGCAAGGTGAAGATTGGAACGAGGTTGTCACGTAGATTCAGCGTTGAGAGGGAACTCAGACAGGGGGACCCACTCTCAACAGTCCTTTTTAATATAGTCCTGGAAGTGGCAATCCGTCGCATCAGAACCAACCCAGAAGGCACGAGTTTTACAAGGCTGACTCAACATTTGGCTTTGGATGACATATTGTTTTCAGCGAGAACAATGTCGGTGGGGATCTCCCCATGGTCTAGTGGCTAATGCCTTAGATTCATATGCGGGAGATGGTGGGTTCGATTCCCAACGGCGGCAGGAATTTTCTCATCTCATGGCTCGTTGGGAAAATTCCTCGTTGCACCCTGGATGTCGGAGCTAATGGCCTAGATGTTGATACACCGCAAAAAACAAAAACAATGATTGTCGTGTGCTCTCAAATAGTTCCTACTGGCAACTAACGATCTTGGACTAAGAATTAATTTTGAAAAAACATTTTACATGAAAACAGACGACGTGACCATGGTGTTGCCCGAGTAGTGGACATTGGAGAACACAGATTTAACGAATGCCAGAATTTTAAGTACTTGGGGAGTATTGTTTCATCGGAAGGAAATGTCATAGCCAATATAAAAAGCAGGATCACTGCAGGAAGCAGATGCTTTTATGGAGTACAGAGGCTATTAGAGTATAAAGCCCTCTCTAGGAATGCCAAACTCCTTATTTATAAAAAAATCATCAGACCATGCGTAACTTATTGTTGGGAAACATAGGCACTGAGAAAAAAGTGTAAAAATGTGTTGCTGGTATGGGTGATCCAGACATTGTTTATTTTATTAGTATGAGACGATTGTAATGGTTGGGACACGTGGAATGAATGGATCCAGAGAGGCTTCCAAGAAAGCTCATGTACGGTAAGCCTGGGGGCAAAAGGATGAGAGGCAGGCCTCCTCTCAGATGGCTTGACGTGGAACAAGACTTGTGTACTATGGGTGCCCATTGTTGGAGGAGACTCACAGCGGACAGAGATGAGTGGAACAGGCTGTTGGCTGAGGCCTTGGTCCTTCATGGACTGTAGTGCCCATCGTGTAATGTAATGGGATATCTAACAACAGATTCCAATGTATTTTCTTAACAGAAACTATTGAAGAATTGAGATAACTTGCCTGGCTGAAGAGCTCCCCATCCTGCTGCCCAGCCGAACTGTCCTAGGAAGTCCTCTCCTTTAGTAGGTAAGCAAATAGGAGCAATGTGTGGCATGTATTGGACAGGTCGGTCTAATCTGAGAACTGCTACGTCAAATCTAACATAGAAAATAACATATTAACTTAAATTATAAGATTAATGCCAAATTTTTCAGTTAAAAAAAGCTATTAGAAAATGACTTTTCTAATATACAAAATAATGAATAAATTGTTCAACCCTTAAGCAGTTGATTCTCTTAAATAATTCATAAATTATAACTTGTTGTTAAATATAGAGCGGGATTAGGAAAGCTTAGAATAGCTCCGCTTAATACTGTAAACAAATTGATGCCTGAATGTGTTATGCAGGAATTTTGTTTAGGCTTTTGAAGAACCGCCTTTCGGTTATCATGATTTCACAACCTTTTTTGAGATTTTTAAGGAAGTATACACAAACTTCAAAACTGCTTGTCTCTTGATAATTTTTTTTTTTTTTTTTTTTTTTTTTTTTTTTAATACTTTCTCTACTCCAAACATAAAATTAAAAACAAAGAAAGTCTCGTAACAGGCCGTGAGGGGTAGATGGAGGGGAGGAGACCGGTACATGAAAATAAAAGTTAATGTAATACTTTTATTTTTTTCAATGTGAAATAAAAGTTTTCAGTATTTCAATCAAGAATTTTAGGGTTTCGTTGGTTTACAATGCTTGGAATACTGGAGAGAAAATAAATACATACTTCCATAGCTATATTAACTTGCACCCCCCATTACAGCACAGCCACTCAAGTAAGTGTTGAAAGAGCCTTTTCAACCCTAAAGTATATATTAAATTATTGTGAATATAATCTAAATTTCACAAACTTACAGGATACGTTATTATTGAAATTTAATTAATTCTTCAAAATAAGTGAAATGTTCTTTGTTAAAAATTTATTTTTGTTTATTTACTGAAATTTATTTCTTGATACAAAACAAAAAATAAACATTAGTAGCTTTAATTTATTCCTTTACACTTTTTTGTATTAACTATTTTAATAACAATTACTTAACAACTTTTATTTTTTAAGTAGAAAAATAACTGTAAAAAAAAATTTTTTTTTAAAAAAAGTCCAAACCCAAAAAGATATTTTCAAACTTTTACTTTTTCAAAATGATACTTTTTTAAAATAAAAGTGAAAAATTATTTTCGACCCCTAATTAATGGTGTTTGAAAGGCTCATTGATTGTAATATATAATATATATGTTGCATATATAATATAATATATTGCATATTATGCAATCAATAAATAAATGAATTATAAAAATTCTAATATTTTCTATAAAAATTTCAGTCAAAAGTGTGATTAGTAAGTAATAAAATGAAAATGATTTGTTCTCATAAAATACCTACAAAAATCTGATAAAAAAATGAAAACTTTTTTTAATTATGTTCAGAATTTTTCAAAATCAAAGTATATTGTGTTATCAAATGGCACTAGAAATTATACTTACCTTCTAATGTTCATGAGCGGTAGGAAAAATTTGCTGTAGAAGGAGATCTTTATTGGATTGGTTAGGAGTCATAGTTTCGGTTCATTGGGATAAATTATGATGGTATAAAATACCCCAAGTGGTGTGAGTGGGGATGATATTTAGAAAGAATTAACTTAATGCTTAAAAAGGAAGGTTGTATTCAAAACCATGGTACCTGTCTGCTTGAGGTGTAAATTTAAAGTATGGATGTACAGAGATATGTCTCACACCATATGTATACGCTGGAAGAGGTTCAACAGCAGAATTTATCACATAATCTCCCAGAGTAACTTGAACTTGTCTTGCATTGGCTCTGTGAACATAAGAGGATATTTAGGAAGAATTTGTTGACTGTGGAGGCAGTCAGTGTACATCCGTAAATATTGAATAAAAACAAATTTATAAGAATGAATTTTTTATTTGCCAATGTTTTAACTTGAATTTGAATCCAATGTCAGATCTATAAAAACCAAATGAACCAAATACAATTACAGATTGAATCAGGGATTTCTGGGGAGAAATCATGCTGGAAAGGTCTATTGTATCCCAAAACAACTATAAATGTATGTTAACACGTTAACTACCAGGTCCAACGCATAGTGGGAGTAAGGTTAGTCGGGCGCCAGAGTTTGACTCCAACTTTTCACTCTCCCCACTGCTGTAACTGAGGAAACGCTTATAAACTTCAGCTGGCAATCAGTTAGGCTTGACGTATTTGTGTCTCGTTGGTTCAGGCAGATTCGACTTCAATTTTTTTTTTTCTTGGTAATTTTTTTCAATTTTGAGCAAAAGTGACTTTGGAGCTAAATATGCCAAATATTTTTTTTTAATATTTTGTATAGTTTATATATCAACTTTTGTGTTTTTTTTGTTTTTTTTTTGTTTTGTTTTTTTGCAAAAACATTAAAATGGCAATTTGGGCCACACTTCAGAATTTGGGTGGCAGCAAAATTGTTAAGTAATAATAAATTATAAATAAAAATAAAAACAGATAAACATGTTCTTTTTATTCAGGTGATTAGGGTAGCTATTTTATTATTATAGTAGACTCTCCCCGGCGTTCTCTTATCCATCCCTCTTTCTAATCCGGCTATCTTTGAGAGGAATGAGTGACAAATCTCTGAACTCCTAGAAAACCTTCCCTTCCTAGCTAGCCAAACATTTGTTTCGTGATATTTCATTGAATGGAAATCAAAGAAGGCTTATATGTTTTGTTTTAGAGGCAGCAACTTGTGTTTCTACTAGGAAAATAAATGTTTCTCCTAAATTTTACTTAAATATGTAACATTAAATGTGGTATATATTATTATATCCTCCAATAATAAGGTTTTTCAAATACATAAGTGGACGCTTCTAACTGAATTCTCTAATCCGGCATTTTCTCTAATCCAACTCAACCCCGGTCCTTAAGACATCGGATTAGGGAGAGTCTGCTGTATTTATTTGTTTTGCTGGACAGTAACGATGGTCATTTACAAATTCGAAGATATGTATGGAAATGTCAGCTTTTTACCTTTAAATTGTTAGACTAAAAATGGCTAATGTATAACAACAATAAATTCAAATTTAGAAAAATACAAATAAATATGAATTTAAATTAAAAAAAAAAAAAACTAAGAAAAATAAAATAAAAAGACAAAAGCATTTTCATTAATTTTGTCAATTGTACCTGAATTACGTAAGTGCTCTAAATATTGTGACAAAGTAATAGTGTATCTGTAATTGTTCTCATCCTCAACAGTCTGTAACCATACGTCTTATGGTTAGCAGTTCGATACGTTGTCTACAAATTGTTATGTCTTATTTTGTCTTTAGGTGTACATTGGTGACTAGAGAATGGCCAATATGGAGTAGGTTAATTAAAATAACCAAAATTAATATTTAAATTTAATTGGGATTAATAAGAATAAGAACTAAGTTTACCAAAAGTAATATGTGAAG
This sequence comes from Gonocerus acuteangulatus, assembly GCA_946811695.1. Classification (NCBI taxonomy): domain Eukaryota; kingdom Metazoa; phylum Arthropoda; class Insecta; order Hemiptera; family Coreidae; genus Gonocerus; species Gonocerus acuteangulatus. Next base: position 105,134,397 of record OX328125.1, on the reverse strand, counting down.
CGTAAATTGGTTAATTAAATTAACAAAAAATGAAGAAGCTTAACACAAGCAAAAAAAAAAAAAAATGAAGATAGATGATTTATATTTATAGACTTTTTGTTTTTGTGTGCGGTAATTCTCATTTTTTTAAAAATAAGATTGATTGTCTTTCCAGCGTATGTTCTGTAGCGGTTGGACTGACACCTTGTGATTTATTTTTTATCATAATTAAGAGGGGCAAACAAATAAAAAAAAATATGTATATAAAAATGTATTTTTCTTCAACTATTGTGACCAAAACTTGACTATATCCCTCTTGATAAGGGAATATGTGATCTCAAAATAAAAAATATTTGAACATAAACATATACGTTATTTAGAGAATGAACTTGTACATATATTTCATTATATATATATATATATATATATATATATATATATATATATATATATATATATATATATATGGTGGCATAGATAAAAAAATATTACTCCTATTTCTTTTGTACTACTTTATTATCTGCTAGCCCTACATGTTTTGTGGCCTTCATGCCACCTCCTTAGGGGCCATTAAATCCCCATGTTAAACTCATATGAAGTCTTAATATGGGTGGCGAGGGGAACACACATGGGGATTTAACCCCTGAGGAGGTGGCATGAAGAACACAAAACATTTAGGGCAAACAGATAATAAAGTAATACAAAAGAAAAGGAGTACTATTTTTTTACCTAAGCCATATATATATATATATATATATATATATATATATATATATATATATATATATATATATAGAAAAAAGTAATATACGTAATTAATTGGCCAAACATTCGTGAAATAGAATATTTCTTTATTTACTTGGAACATTTTTGACCTAATTAAGTATATTCACTTTTCTTCCATTGTAAAGGAATTAGATCATAAAAAAATAATCGCTTGATCCCTCTACTATATACATACTCATTCATACAAGACACTCTCACACTTACTTATTATTTATATTGGTTGTACCAATTTTATTAATATATTGAATCAACCCTTATAGCTAAACCTAAACATAAAAATATGAACAAATTCACACAATAAAAGTACCAATATTATTCTTTTCCTACACTCTACACGAAATATGAGAAATACTACAAGATTCTTTATAAAAAAACATAATTACCTTGCAACACAATGACCTGCAGTGACAACGTGGTATCTATTTACAAGCGAGCCTCCGCATCTACTTGAACCAATTCTGATGTATGCCTGTTTGTGCATTAACATATATTAATTTTATATAATATTACAGAGCGTTCTGTGCGTATAACAATCTCTGAATATTTTGAATATTTGTAAAGAGGATCTAAACTCATTGGAAACCAAAATATGAATTTGAATAGCATTTTTCCTATTACAGGGAAAAAACCTTGTGTATGAAAAAGTTCTTTCTGCATCATCACAAATGCCAATTAGCATATTAAGTATATTATACCACCAATCTGGGAAAATTCATACAAAAAAATAGTTAAAATGAAGTTGTCACAATCTTGGTTTTCTGAATACAGTTATTATGATACAGTGAATCAATAATTAAACATGCTCTACATAGATCTTGAACAGGATTCTTGAAAATAGGAAAAAATATATGTTTTTGTTTATGAGAGTGATGTTTAATTGATTGACTAAAATTTGTTATTGAGAATTCGCCCAAATAACGGTACTTGAATTTCAGGACAGTTTTAGTAAAAAATAAATTGTAAAAAAAACAAAAAAAAAAAAACAATATTGTTTAGTTTAAATGCATTTGAAAATTTCTTTTATATTTTGTAACTGTGAGATGAGCATGTGAACACTTTGAAAAAATTTAGTATAAAAAGATAAATGTTTGATGTATAATCTTTGGTTGAGATTTGAGGCCTAAAGTTTGGGAACTTGTATGCATCATACCATTTCTTGTTAACCATAAGTATAATGTTAATTTTTTCCCTATTATTCCTGAATACCATTTTTGTCTATGATGTTTGGAAGAAGAAATGAAGTACACATGATTTCAGGGAGGATTTTGTTGGAATATAAATATTAAAAATGTTTTCTCTATGCCCTTTAAACGCATCCTTATAATGAAAAACGTTTTATGTATTACATTTCACCTTGGAAGTGAAAGGGCGAATCTGAAAATTGACTTTTTTTTCCTGAGTCAGAAAGATGTAGGTAACAGGACACTTTGCCTTGTTTCTCTGGTTTGTCTTTAGTTGTCTCACAATTTCAAGTTAAGGTGAATAGCACCATCATCATGAAAAATTCAATGTCTGACTCTCCTCCTAGCATTTTGTGACTCATAAATCACTCATATATATTAAACTTTGGACATTGAATTTCATTTGCATACTTTTTCAATCAGGTTTATGAATCAGCATTCCATTGAGTAAACATTTGCCCTTGCTATCCTGAAGCACTTCTAGAACTTAGACTTCGATTTCCCACATCCAGATTTCGAGATTCGCCCTTTCTCTTCCAAGGTCCTGATATTTGAAATTGCCAAAATATTGAGAGAAAAAACTCTACTCTTCTTTTTATTTTATTATCTTTTTTTTTATTTAAATAAAAATTTCTCTTCGAATCCAATACTTTTAAATAGGTTTCCCTCCCAGAATCTAGAGGGAGAGAGAAAAATTCAAGCCCCTCAAATCGTAGAAACGCAATTAATTTCTGCACGCTTTAAATCCAATCTGGAACAAAATGAGCTATAACACATTAATAATATGTGTCTTTATTCAACTTTTAATTGCCATCTAGAAGTGATAAAATGCTGGAAAGTGAAAAATTGTGTAAGATATGGCCCATAGTTATTCTCGCCCTGCGATCAAGAACAAACAAAAATAAGAAATAAATGAATTTTTATTTATCTTTATAATATAAATACTTTTTTTCCATTAGAATCAATACTCCTGTTTGGGAATAAAGCAAGGCTTATTAAAAATACTGTTGAGATGTGTCAGGAGATGATGAGGATTTTACTTGTACAGAAGAAACCTCCTTCATATACTGAATAATGCTCTGCGTACTGAAAACATTCTATATTAAAATTAAAAAGCAATAAAAATATTATTCAAGATCACATTAATGTCAATATCTTATAATGACCCAAATTTTAAACAAACAAGATTGAAGGTCAAATTAACACTGTCGACTTATTTATTTAAACTAGCTCTATATTTTATACACCTTTAGGTGCCTCTTCAGGAGATAAAATATTTACTTTGCTATTAATAAAGCCTAATTTTACTAAGATGTACCTACCGCTAAAATGACTACATACTAGTAGGATTAATACATCAAACATCAATCAATGCTACATCAATCATCAATCATTGCTATTTAATAAATATAATATTTTATATCTTTATTTTTTTATTAACACCTTTTTTCTTTGTAATTCCTGTTTCATTGTAATATGAATATTCTCCTTTATTTTGTGTTTTGTCAAATTTCTTTCATATTGTATAATTTATAAATACGTGCTGCGGCAAGATGCTTAGTACCTATCACTTTTTTTTTATCGAATATATGCCAGGTTATTAAAAAAGAATTAGCAAAGTCAATTAATTTATTGAATTCAGCTCTACATGGTTCACCCCATACTAAGTGCCTCTTCAGCCAAAAACTCATTACACTCGAAATAATGCCAGATTGTACAAAGGCAAATCTTCCAGTGCAATGGCCTTGTCAAAACTGAGGTTACTCCTGTATTGTATCAATTATCTGCATGTTTTCGATAGATAAATATGAATATTTTTTTTGTGCACGACTTCCTTGTGTTTGATTTGTAAACCCAGACATCCTGTCCTGATGGGGCTGCAGCCCCCTCCCCAAAAATTTTGATTTACTCAGTAAAATGTGTCATAAAATCCTCAAAAATAAATTAAATAAGATCACTTAGCTCCGAAAAAAAAAACAAAAAAAAAAAACATTCTTGGTGTAATAGCGTTTAGTACCATATTCCAATTTCTAGGTTGATAGTATTTCATACCCCCCAAATCCCCCGGTGCTCCCAGCCCTCCTCCCAAAATTATTTCCTATATACACCACTGCTTTCAAGATAATTGCCCCCAGTTTATTAATGTGTTTCCTCGTCCTTCCCAATGTGAAGAAAATCTACTTACGAAAAGAATGTATAATAAACAGATCAATTTTAATTTTAATGTCCATTATAATTAACTCAGAATCTATAGGTTACCACCCCTTTTTAGCCAGGATACTACCCTTTTTTCCAAAGGAAAGCCACCACCCATAGTGGAAATCAAACCCACGACCCTTGGCTCGGAGTGTTAAGTGCTCACACCATAACACTCACGGCCACCGGGCCTCCAAATATACAGATCAATTCTCCCAGTAAGGCCACTATTTTTCTAAATAACATAACAAAAACGAGAAGCTTTACTCATTTGTATTTTTAATAATTGATCAGCACACTAACAGAGGAAACCTTTGGGACTAGATACTGCTTAGCACCTGCAGTCACTGGTCTTGAAACAGCAAGATATGAATCTTCTTTAACAATCTTCGAGCACTAATGATGAGGCTATGTCCTTGGATGTATTTTGGTAAATAACAAAAGTATTGTGGAGGTTTTTGGCCATTTTATTAATAGAAGTGTTCAAGATGAATCCCAACTGCCCAGCTAAAACGAACTATAAAGGATCATTTTTAGTAGATGAGACCGATGAAGATGATTGTGGTAAAATTAGTACACCTTTATAATATATAATATAAAAGTGTTATAATCATAATGAAAGGTGGGGGGGGGGGATACCAAAATCGCCATGAAAAAACAATATATATTTAAGAGTATTTTCTATAATGACATTTAGTTCCTCCAATAAAAAATTTAAAAAAAAAAAAGAAAAAAAGAGTGATCTTAAACTTTTCGATGCAACGTGAGCTAGCTGCCTGTTCCCTCCACAGGCGGATCAAACTCCCTCTCCTAGAGCGGCCATACGCATCCGTTTTTTTTTGTTTTTTTTTACATAGGCGCTCGTTACTAATCATCGTTTTCGTGTTTATCTTACGTGAAGGACGACGTGTGTTACTTGAAACGATTTATTTACTACAATTGATGTAAGCAGCAAACCTACAGTAACCATTTAAAAAAAAAAAGGTTACTTACTGTTCTTCCCTATATTTCTTTTTCTACTTCATTCCGAAACCACTGCTTGTTTATAGACGTGATTTTTAAATGTAGCAATGAAAATGCTTTTTATTTATTTTTATAATAAGCTACTTCCTTATTATTTAAAGCTTCACTAAAAAAATGCCCTAAGAACATTTTTACCGTGCACATGTCTCGCAGATGCGTGTTACTTATAACGTTCAAAATTTGTATGTTACCAGTTAAGGGTTAAACCAGCAATTATCCCCCATTTCTGCTAGAGCACTCTGTTCAGGCTCAAGACTAAACAGGGCTCGGAATCAAGAGCCCACTGGTAGCTGTGGTGAGAATACTCGGGCGTCGCCTCTGAGGAACATCTTTCTCCGGGGAGTATTCTCGGGCGTCGCATCGAATGGGTTAACAATTGACTGTTATCTATTCATGAAGGCATTGATGTTTAGATTTTTTCTGACATATATTTACTCTCAAGCAATGAAGTTCACCTTGTAGCACCTCCTTCCTTTTTCTTCTTACATGCTTTCTTAAAGTAGTAAAGATGTCTGAAGAGCTTTGCCTCATTCATTATTTTACATCATTAGTTATATGACTGGCAAACAGATATTGTACTGAATTATGTTATAGTCCTATTGACGCTGAGGATTGATACCTCTCCTTGATTAATTATTTTTTTCTGATCAAGAGACGTGATTCTATTAAGAATGAACAGGAAGCTTACTGTTTTCAGATATCCTTGACACCAAACCAATTGTGGTTCAATCATTATTATTAAATTACATTTAAAATAACTTTAATCAATACAAATTATTTATGGTAAATTCTTTTATTGTATCATTCTTCTTTTCTTTTTTTTTAAATGATCTTTTTCTTGCTCACTCTGTTTTTTATTGAGAGTAATACTGTTTTGTCTTATAAAATAAATATAAGGTACTTTGTAAGTTTTTTATTTATAATAATTTAGTCATAAAAAAAAAGAATATAAGAAATTTACTTGCATAGTTTTATTATATAATTATTGTAAATTACCTGCCAGGGGAAGCTACCGAAACCAGCTTCGTCTCCACCTACTATTCTTCTCTGGGCTCCCTGTTTCACAGACACGCCACACCCTAAAATAATATAAATTTTCTGTAAGATGGATGAAGCAAAGAGTGGCTGACAATTTTGCAGAAGGTGAGCTTAAAAGGCAAAATAACATTTCAATTTTTTTTTCTATCATACAGGCAGAAAGATAAAACTAGTACAGCCTAGCTCTATAAGGATGAATCTTCTGCTACAAGGGCCGTGTCAAGTGTCCATGGACAGCGACAAGTCAAGTCTCCTCGTGTGGTCAAGTGTAGTTCTCCTGCTGCACCAATTAATGTGAACCTGCTAAAGCAATTCCAATAAAGTCATTACCTAGTAAAAAAGTTTTAGTTTTTTATTTTCTGCCTTCATAATTTAAAAAAAAGTTTAACTAGAGGGTCTTTTTTTTAACATCACTAATTTGTTTGCGTTACTTTTCTTGTTTGAGGTAAAAAATTGACTTATTAGAATAATACTAAAACTGATAGATAACAAATAGACTCATTGATTAGCCTTTTCCATAAATCTCTTGAAACATGGTACTTGTTCGGATAGAGGAAAAAATAAACTAAAACTAAAGCATTTAGAAAGTAATACTGAAGTTTTTCTTTTTAACAGGATGTCCATATGCGCTCCCTCTTGCTGAAAAATTCATGATATTTCTCCTACCTTGCAGCAATATTATGAGGTTGATGCAGTCTTCACTAAATCGCGAGGTTGCTGAAATGATGCAATTTTATTAGCTGGTGTTTGTATATCTTCAGGTATGTATTTTGTCCAGTTGCTCGTAAATGTAGAAATCTAATGAGTTGTTTTTTAGGAAAAAATGAAAAATTAGCCATAAGAATCAGTATCATATATAAAAAAATATGTATATTTACATACATACATCAATTTTTTTCAACAATTTTTCATGTTTTATTTAATATAAATGCAGTAAACTCTCCCTTATCCGGAGTTCTCTTATCGTCACTCTCTCTAATCCGGCGGTCTCCGGCTCGATGGTTCCTAGAAAACCTTCCCTTCCTAGCTAGTGAAGCATGTGTTTCGTGGAATTTCGTTGAATAGAAGTCAAACGAATCATATATGTTTTGTTTTAGATGCAGGAACTTATGGTTCCACAAAGGCACCTGCTGCTGGAACGCCTCATTTTAGCCAGTCTTGTTCGAACATTCATCGTGAGTGGAGTGCAAGTTTTAAAAGTAATTTTAAAAATATGTGCCATTTTAAATATGCAATATTAAACATGGTAAATATTATTATATCCTCAAATAATAAGGTACAGCGCCTACATCAGCTTACTACAAGGTATTGAATGCTCTTCGCTTTAGATGCGGAGCATTATCTATCAATAAATAATAATAATAAAATAATAAGGTTCTTCAATAAATAAGTGACTGCTTCTAACTCAATTCTTTAAACCGGCTTTTTCCCTAATCAGACTGTACCTCGGTCTCGACGACGCCGAATAAGCAAGAGTCTACTGTAAGTACTGCTGATAAATAGATTTTTTAATATTGTAAATGAAAACATTGAGTACTTTTACAGGTAACAAATTGTTTAACTTCTAAATTTTTTAAGTTGACTGTGAGATATGACTTATGAGAGGTATGGTCAATTGCACGAGAAAAAAAAAGTGTCTGACGTCTAAGCTGAATCATTGTAGCACATTTCCATCATGACCTTACTCTTTGAGTAATTTGAAAAGCTCTGAGGATGTGAGTGGAGTAATCATTTGGTTTGAATTGGGAATAACGTTCTGTTAGTTTTTCTGTATTGATAAACTCATTTTATTGTTAAATAAATTTAATAATCTACAAAACACTCCAGAAGCTGATGAATGAGGGTCCATGGAGTACACAGGAACGGGTAGGAATAAAATACCAATAGAAACAATATTTTTGGACGTAAAATGCTTTTTATGTCAGATAAGTAGAATATTTGAATTTACCGGACTATTAAGGATTGTGACTAATTTTCAAATAGAGAGGAAATACGCACTTGGATCATAGTAACTTTAATAATACCATCAGACATGAGTAATATCACATTGCAGACTGTGGAAAAAGTGGGGGGAGGGGAGCCAAAAGCCTACCTCATTACAAAAGACGGCTGACAAGATATCTATAAAATAATTGAAGGGGTCGGGGTAAAATAGTGCCAAGCTACATTTTTAACAAAACTTATCTTTAGCTGCTATATGTTGGATATTATGTGGGACCATCAGTCTATGATGCAAACGCTACTAAAATATGACTACAAGCTCTGTATGCTACTTAATCTTGTTGCACCTAATTATTTCAACGGATAGCCCCATACATAATATGTAACATAAAGCAGCTACAGTTAAGTTTGATTAAAAATGTTGCTTGACACTATTTTGCCCCAACCCCTTCAATTATTTGCCCAACAACAATTCCTTCTCCTTCTTGATTTTTGGCATGAGCTAATATAAAAATTGCGATAAAAGAATTTCTTTCTCATTTTTACTGAAGTTATACTGGTAAACTCAATAACTGTTAAAATACATGTGAAAACCCAAGAAAAAGAACTAATAAATATGCTGAATTCAAAAAAAGAACCATTTGAAATTTTAAGGACTGTTTTCACTGGCTGAGATCTTTCAAGGAAAATTTGCATAGCTAAGATCCATGTGCAAAATGTATTGAGCTTTCTTTTAAGGTTACCTTCCACTTACCACAATTTGTAAACCGTTTTTGAGATATTCTAGGAAATGTATGAAAAATCTGAAACTGCTCGGATCTGTTTACTCTTTTTCTCAATATTTTGTCTTCTCTGAACATAATATAAATTTATAAATCGCAGATTAGGTGATACATGTGAAAACATTTGCAAGTCATTCCATCATTTTTGAAAATGTTACTTATGTTATGTTTTGTGAAAATTTTACTTATGTTCCAATTTTCTCAAAAGCAGTTAATGGTACCACTTGGAAAATGGTTTCATTCGATTCTGCGTGGCAGAAAAGCCATACAAAGGACATAAAGAACGCAAAACCATTTACAATATTATTTTGTTACAAAAAAGAATATTTTTCCGTAAAGTGGATTCTTGAGGTTTACTATCTTGGATCTCTAAGAAGGTATTTTTGTGCTAAAATTCATCAAAATTGAACCATTTTGGTAAATAGTAGGGGCAAACAGACAAATACATATTACATAAATTTAAACACAGTACTACTTCTGGATTGTGTCATAGGATTCATATCATAAATGGGTTTCCTCCCTATAGGGAGGGTGGAACTCGCTAAAAATAATACTTAAGAAAGAAACCTTTCTTGTTTCAACTATATTAACATTTTCAACGTACCAAATAGCTGACACTATTTTAATGAGACTTAGGAATAAATAAATAAATAAAAAAAAACAATTTGGACAGTACTCTCACATATTTTGACAATGAAAAATTCATTTATAACATTATTCTATGTATTTAAGTATATTTCCACAAAACTAACGAAAAGATTAAAAAGAAAATTTAACCTAAGTTGAGTAACTAAAAGTAGATTTCTTACAATGAATGTACAAATTGCTTTCTACACAGCCTTATGCCTGTAAACTTAAATATTTTATAGAGACCAGTCACCAACATTTAAAATAAATACATTATCCTTTCCCGAGTTGTTGAAAATTCAGAAAAGTGGATATTTACAGTAAAAATCTAGGTTTGAGTGTAACACTGTGGATTTGTGAAAACATGTTATTGTAAACTGATTTGGAGCAACTAAAGGTATTTACAAACTTGCAACAGGTTTAAGAAAAGACAAGAAGATGAAAATATTCCAACTTGAGGAACTGCGTCATCTTAGTGAGTTTCCGTTCATATCCCTAGTGCCATTAGTAAAGGAATAGAAGCATTTATTGGTAGGGTTTGATCTTTTGTTAGAAATATTAAATAAAATCTCCAAGAAAAGGAAGTTTAAGGCATTGCAACAGGAAACTGATAGTATCCTAAGCGGAAATGATTTCTCCGCCTTCTCAAAGTTTGCTCCAGGAAAACACTATTAACAAAAACTTTCTCAATTTCTTGCCTTGTTTTACTAAAATACTAATTTTACTGATAAATGCAATTTAAAACAAAAACAACCAATTAAAAACTGAGTTAAACGAAGACAAAAACCCATACAAAACTAACAAATTCAAAGTTTATGGACTCATTTCTCCGATTGACATCACCCCATCGAAAATTGCTTCAGAACCTTTTTTGCAGAGAATTTAGTAAGCTTTCGAATATATATGTTCCTCTTACCAAGATTTCCCAACCGTTTTCGAGATATTTACAAAAATATACGAAGATCCCATAACTTTTCACGTGTATTAAAACATTTTTTTTTAATACTTCCTTAACTCCAACTGTAACAAAAATTTAAACATCCTAGTTTAGATACATTTCAAGCTTGTAGAAAATATTTCAATTGAATCCCACGATTCTAAGTACCCACACGGAAAGTGAGTTATAAAAACATTTTTTCCACTCTTCTTAAAACCTGTTACAGATATTGCCTCGAACAACCTCATAAGCTGGTTTCCTCCCTATGGTTGGCGGGAGGCTTTTAAATTATTGAAACAATAAAAGTAAACTGGACATTCTATTGCTTCCTAGAATGTTATACACTACTGTTTTTCTCAATTCACCTTCTCAAATATTTGAAGAAGTACAAATGTTATATATTTCTAGAAGTAATCAACAGTGGTACATACAAGTATTTATTAAATACAATACAATGTTCCACATTTGTTAGTAAGTCAGGTGAAGTAATGGATGTTATTCAGTTAGTAAAATTCATGCAAGAAAAATTCTTGCCATTTCCAAATCAAAAAGTGTTAGTTATAAGTAAGGTTAGTTAGTATCTGGTTTTAATTTTATTATTTATTGCCTTTTGTAAGTAAATTGTCAGATATTTGAAAAAAAGGACAATTCTATTACATGATTATGAAGTAATGGCGCGGAATGTTTCGGGAATATTTGGAACTTCTGCCCACGTAAAAGGAATGCAAAAGTATACCTTTTTCACACATAAATTGCAGAAGTCACATTTTTCTAGCTTTTTGAATGATTTAATTAAAAGTATAAATGCAAATATAATTAAATTACCATCAAAAATTATACAACAATACACGAGAAGGTCCAAACATGAATAAATTTAATCGTTGGAAGGGGAGGAGACACATTACTACATCCTTCAATGCATTAGAGCTTATTCGAAAAAGATTGGACCAATTTTAAAAAATTTCTTTCAGTTATCTTGCGATAATTTGCCTAAATATTTCACTAAAGTGGACAATAATAGATTTTGTCTTAAATATTTCACTAAAGTAGAAAACAATAGATTTTGTCTCCCTCTATTAATGAGCAATTGAGTATTAAATAATTAATACACACTGATATACGAATTAATTGTACAACAAGTTATAATATTAATTAATACAAATATTATTTATGCATACAATTTATTTATAATTGAAAAATGCCAATAAAAAACAATTAATGAATATAAAAAGTGCATTTTTGTTGTGTTCATGGAACCATTGCTTTAATTTGTAATTGCATTAACTAATAGTTTGTACTCCACTCCCCTGTCCCCCCAAAAAAAATGTTCAGAGAGAGAGATTCTATGTGTTAAATCTTTCTTCACAGAAGCGATGAATAAATATAATAATAATAAATCTTTCCTTATGTATCTCCTATTAATTCTACTAATTTATTCATGTTTTTCTTTCTCTAATTTGAGTCAGATGCTGCTGATCATTTGGCAAATATTATCCCTAAAATTTAAAAATGTATGTAGGAGTACAACAACTTTTTTATTATTATTAATTTGTAGCCCCTTAATGTATTTTATTTATGCATTTATTATTTATAGTATGCTCTGTCACAATAAAAAATAAATTTTTTAACAAGTTTCAATTTTCCTGCACTGCTATGGACAAAAGAAATAATATGTTTTGTTGTGTCCGCATTACACAAAGCAATTAAAATCTTATGAAGGTATGTGCCATTTTTAACAATCTTCAATTTTCCTACAAAGCTGCGGACAAAAGAAATAATAGTTTTTGTTATGTTCGCATTACATTAAGGAATACATTAATTAAAAAAAATAAAACATTTTGTTAAAGAAAAATAATCTTATTAGAAAACCAGATACCGTTTAAAGACATGCACAAAAGAAGATAAGGTTTAATATCTATGTACACCATGATGCTGCGATGTTATTTGAAAAACTTCGTGCTTCGTGCTCCCAGTGAATAAAACACAAAATTAAGACGACATATCAAACATTTATGAAATCAGAGATAACAAGAATACTCTAAAAAATACGACTAATACAGTCTCTAAAATTGAAAAGGCTATTTGAAGTATTTTTAAGGGCAATGCCTGGTTTCTTGAGTAAACCGTTTTCGATTTAGCCCTTGGAAAAGTCTTCCTTATGTAATCCATTGCTACTTTATTGTTTTTCAGAACACATATATACGTTGATGAGGAATTGGACATCATTAATGTAGCTTTTGAAAGGGGATCATAGTTCATCAAGAAACTTAATGATGTAGTCAACTTCTTTCAGACATTTGCTTTGAGTGTAAAGGCACCTTGTCTCAAATTCCTAGTTCAAGGCAATAATCTGAATTTGTACTTGTAAAGTTCTTGTTGAAACTTTCTTCCTCTGAAACCAATGTAACCCATTTGAGACGGATTTATCAACTGATTAATCTAATTTATAACTATTATTTTAACTTCTTATGATGTTTTATTTTTTTATACTATTTATCTTACTACAGTACTCCTCAACTTTGGGGTTTTATTATTTCCATGTGCCCCAAACTTTTATACAGCATTCATGTCAGGTAGGCACGTCAAAGTTAACTTTTAAATAGCTATGATAAGTTTCTTTTTGCCTGGACTCCTTCGCTGGAATGTATTCTTATTGCTGGTGAAATGGCTTCCATCTCTAGCAGCAGATTTTTTTGAAAACTGCTTGAACTATTACGGGAGCGAGTTTAGCCAGTCAGTGATAGAAAACTCGACTAATGAACTGGAGAACCCAGTTTCAAAACCTACTAAAGATTTTATCTTCTAGTGTTGTCGTTTGGGGGTTGGATGTGGGGTACCAGATTGTCCCTAGCGTGCTGCATGTTCAAGTATTGGATACCTCTACAGTATCTGTCCCTCTTGGTCCTTGTGGCGTTAATTATAATGCAGTTTTTATAAAGCCAGTTCAGGGGATGGTAAGTATTGCTTTTTTTTTTTTTCTTTTTTTTTTTTATAATAGGGTAATGGTATAATAATATCAAATAAGCTAATACAAAAAAAAAAAAAAAAAAAAAAAAAAATATTTAAAGAGTCCATTCAGGGTTTGAACAACAATTCTTTCTCAATTATTTTTTAATTGCTTTTATTCTAGAACATTGTTGCCAAGTAATCATATAAATGTATGTTAGAAGATTATATATTACAAAATTATAGATTTGTTATAAATAATTTAACAAAGACTAAATTAATGATTTTACTTGCATTGTTCCAAGAAGATGGCAAAAGTGAGAAGATAAAGAGAATATTATAAATTACTCACATTGGTTTCGATTGAGCATTTCATTCAGATTTTCAGTGTTACTACTTCGTGTTAATTTACTACTTTGTGTTAATGTACATGTAAGTCTTGTAGTGTCAGTTCTTCTACGTCTATTGTACATTTTTCTGTTGTTTGTTTAGCGTATTTGTCGGCTTGTGTGTTTCCTGGGATATCCATGTGTCCGGGTATCCACAGAAGAACAACTTTTATGCCGTAAGTTTGTAGTTCGTGTATTTGTTGAAAGATCTCTGTCATTAGAGTGTTTGTCTCGTATATGTTGACGAGGGAGAGCAAAGAACTTAGTGAATCTGAACATATGATGATTGTCTTATTTGGAACTACAGTTATATTTCTTAATGCCAAAAGTATCCCCTGTAGTTCTGCTGAAAAAACGGATGATTTTTTATTTAATTTAATGCCAAACTTAGAATTTTTTATTATAGCTGCTGATCCAGTGCCTTCTCTAGATTTTGAACCGTCTGTAAATGCTAGTAGTGCATCTGGATACAACGAAAGAAGATAATTAAACTCATTGTTGTAAAATATTTTGGAAACAGGTTTTTTTTTTATCGAATTTTGTGTTAATTTCTAAGTTATTTATTCTCCACGGTAAGTAAGTCTGGTGGCGTCGTAAGTAGGTAGGAGTGGTTAGTAAATCTGTGTTCGCTGCGTAGTCAAATATTCTGATATTAAGTGGTCTCTGTCTCGTTCCCGTCTGATTGTACTTAGCTGTAAATGGGTTATGTATTAATAGTTGTGCGTATGGTGTATTTGAAAAGTTAAGTTTTGTGAAAAATTTTAAACAAAATTCTTGACGCCTGTACTCCAATGGCGGCTCACTGGCTTCGACATACAAGCTGGTGCATGGGCTTGATCTGAATGCACCTGTCGCTATTCTGATTTGTAATGATCTTTTACTGGCAGATGAATAAGCTTGACACCCATAATCCAGAAGTGACCTGGCGTATGCTCTATAGAAAGTGAGCATAGAGCATCTGTCAGCACCCCATTTTGTATTGCTACGAATCCTCAATAGATTAAGTGACCTTTTGCATTTATTGAGGAGTTCTTTTAAGTGGGGGATCCAGGTCAGACGCCGATCAAACACCAAACCAAGAAATTTAATTGTAATTACAACGGGAAGATAATAATTGTACAATTTCAGTCTTGGGTTGGGGAATGTTCTCTTACGTGTAAATAGTATACAGCTGGATTTTTCTTTAGAAATCTTAAACCCAGTTAAGGAACACCAATGTTCAAGTCGCTGTAATGTGTCTTGTAGTTGGTCCTGTGCTGTGTTTACATCTTTGGATGCAGTGTAGATGAGTATGTCATCAGCATATTGGCAATAGGATACTGTATTTGGGATGAAAGATTTGATCGAATCTACTGCTATGTTGAACAGGGTGGCGCTAAGAACTCCTCCCTGAGGCACTCCGTTTTCCTGTAGGAATTCATCTGATAGAGCTGACCCTATCCTCACTCGGAATCGTCTATTACGTAGATAATTCTGTATGAATGACAAGATCGAACCTTGAATTCCCCAATTGCTCAACTGGTATATTATCAGCCTTCTCCATACCGTATCGTATGCTTTCTCTAAATCCAGAGACATTGCAAGTACCATATTCTTTTGGATGAATGAATTTAATATATCGTTTTCAAGCCTGCTAATGTGGTCTAATGTACTACGACCAGGACTGAATGCAGACTGAAAAGGCGAAAGTAGATTTTCTCTTTCCAGGAGAAAAAACAATCGTTTATTTAGTATTTTCTCAAATATTTTCGATACACAATTGGTCAACGATACTGGGCGATAACTAGAGGAGAGGTTCCTATCTTTGCCATTCTTTAGAATTGGTACAATAATTGCCTGATTCCAGGAGTGAGGATATGCTCCGTCTAGGAATATTCTATTATATTCCTTTAGAAGAAGAGCAAGGCCCAAAGGTGGTAAGTTTTTTAACATTTCATAACTGACATTGTCAGGTCCTGGAGATGTTTGTCTGGTGTTTCTGAGTACTAGGTTTAGCTCCTTGAGTGTGATCGGGTCGTTAATAGGGTTATTGTGATCTGTTAGTATAGGTATATCCGTTTCTTCTGTTTGTCTTTTTAGTTCAAGGAAATTTTTTAGGAAATTATTGTCACTAGAAATTTGGGCAAAATGGTTTCCAAAAATGTTGCTGATTTCCGTTGGTTCTGTTATAGTCCTACCGTTTAGAACGAGTCCTGTGATTGGCTGTCGGTACTTTTTGTGTTTTATTTTGTTAATATTGTTCCATATGACATTAGATGTTGTATGTCTATTTATTGATGTCAGAAATTCTGTCCAGCATCGTTTTTTATTAGTCTTAATCACCCATTGAGCCTTTGCCTTCAATCTTTTATAGTTCTGGAGATTCGCATCAGATGGCTGCCTACGAAATAAACGAAGTGCTCTTTTCCGGTTGCTTACTGCCGTTTTACATTCTTCATTCCACCAAGGAACTGGCACTTTTTGGAAATTATTAATTTTTTTCGGAATACTGCAATCGGCTGCTTCAATTATGAGAGCAATTATTTCATCAATATTTCTAATTTCCTTAATAGCAAGTTTTTCTGATAAACACTGACGAAACAAGTACCAGTCCGCTTTTTTGATGTTGTAGGTTTGTTCAGTCTGGAATGGGATTGGTCGGGTCGTGGGAGTTATTGAGATGGGAAAATGATCGCTTGACAGCGTGTCATTGTGCACTTTCCAATTGTAATGTGTATATAGTGATGGTGAGCATATAGTAATGTCTATGTTTGACAGAGTACCTGTTCTTGGGCATATGTGTGTTGGTGAGTCGTCGTTAAGTGTTATTAAGTCAAAATGTTCTAGGACTTGTTGTAGATGCTGCCCACGATTGTTCGTAAATGGGGAATTCCACATGTCGCTCATTGCGTTCGCTTCAGTAAGTATTAGTACAGGTGGAGTAAGTTGAGTAAGTAAGTCCTGTAGGGCATGTACGTCTATCGGTTGACTCGGTGGAAGATAAAGTGAACAGACAGAAAGCCGGTTTGGAAGAAGAACTGAGACTGCCACAGCCTGTAATGTAGTTAGTAATCGGACAGGATTAATATGCTGACAAAGATTGATTAGTATGCTGTGCCCAGGGCCTCCGCTAGGGCGGCATGGTGTAAAATTGGTCAGGGGCCGTGATTGGTCAGAGGGGGCCCGTCTCATTTTTTTACTCGCATTATAATTTGAAATAACAAAATTTTATACCTAAGCATATTTCACATAATTATTATTGAGAACAACCGATGGAAATTCTCTATTTCTAATATATAAGCAAGCTTTTAACTATTATCAGTCCACAAATTTGTAGCTCGAGGAGGTGCCAATTTATTATAGACCTATATTATTATAGAATGGAGGAGGGGGAGGGTTCGAGGGGCCCTTGAAATTATTTGGACAGAGGCCTACAAATTTTCTCGGTGGCCCTGTCTGTGCGTGAAAATTATATCTTTCTAAATAAAGAATTCCTTCTCCTAGACCAAACCCACCCCACCCCAACTGGAGCCAGAACCCTATAGGATGGATTACATAATCAGCAAATTAATTTGAAATCCCTAAATTTAGAAAAATGTTGTTCTAAACTTAAGGCTTTAGGTCTTCAAGGTATAAAAGAAGATCGAATTTAAAATAAGATAGGAAATAATGTTCTAAACAAAGGTTAATGATTTATTAGGGAAAGCCGAGATATTATGGGTTCTTACGAAAATCGGTATCACGTGTGGGTTTCTATACTGGCGAGCCGGTAGAGAAATTTCTATATGAAAGTGAACGTTCTTCTCGATTCACTTTCACTGAGCTTCCGATCACGAGCTGACCGCTTACTGGCTGTGGCGGTTCAGGGCCGATGAAAGCTAGGAAATTTATCTTATTGCTTTATATTTTAGGGTTCCATAAACATTAATAGAGCAATTAAGAAGGTGTAGTCGAGGTTCGGTCGTGTGGCAAATAAAACTACATTTTATTACAAAATGAGTTATATTTTTACCGAAGTTTCGGCCTGACAGACTCCTTCAGAGCTGTAAACAGTTATGATTTGGTAAATACTACCATACTGAAGCACCTCAACAGAGTAGAACTTCCGGAAGCTATAGGAATAATTACAGGACATTGCAACCTGAATAAGCACCTTCATAGGATGAAGCTAGTCAACTCCTACATCTGTAGATGGTGTGGAGCAGAAGAAGAGACACCGATACACATCATCCGTGATTGTGAACGGCTAGATTATATACAGCTTTAGGTACATTGGTAATACAAAGGATACCAACCTTGGTCCAAGGGAAATATCAATAAGGAGACTTCTAGATTACTGGAAGGTAGTACTCTGAGGAGATACAACAACGGGTAGCACAATAGGTCGTAAGGCCGCGGTGCGCTGTCTGGAGGAGGACTGCCCGACGATGTTGTAATGGTAAATACTAATAACAATATTTGTATTTTATGTTGTTAATGATATTTAACATATAAGTACTTTGTTATAAAATGTATTTTATTTACCTTAAGACCGAACCCCGATTGTCTGCACATCATTCTCAACTGTCAACGATCTCTTTTTTAGCACTTTCCTCCGAAGGAAAGTAGCTATTGAGGTTGGACTCATGACGGAATTTTTGAAAAATTTCTTCAAATCTTTATCGATCCTACCTAGTAGACACCGAAAATGACCCCCGTTAAAATTTATATATATATATATATATATATATATATATATATATGCATATATATATATATATATATATATATATATATATATATATATATATATGTGTCTGTTAACACGATAGCGGCCAGAGTTTTTGTTTTTTCGTCACGAAACTTGGTATATAGCATTCAATTAGCAAACGATTGAACGAGTTCGTTAACCACCAAAGTCGGTCCACCGGAAGGGGGGGTTTACCCCGAACCCAAAACACTAATTTGACTATGTCAGCCGTAATATTTGTTATATTTCAACGAAACTTGGTATTCGTAGTGGTAATATAGAGAGAAAAGTTAGATATAAAAATGAACTAAATCGGTTCATTAGAAGGGGGGGGTTTACTCCGGACCCACAATACCAATTCGCCACTACCAGCCGGGATTTTTGGTATATTTCAACGGAACTCGGTATTCGTAGTGGTAATCCACAGGTAAATAACTGTTGTAAAAATAAACTAAACCGGTTCATTAGGAGGGGGGGTTTACTCCGGACCCACAATAACAATTCGCCACTACCAGCAGTGATTTTTCGTATATTTCGACGAAACTCGGCATTCGTAGTGGTAATCTACAGGTAAATATGTGTTGTAAAAATAAACTAAATCGGTTCATTAGAAGGGGGAGTTTACTCCGGACCCAAATTCCTAATATACTCATACCGGTCGTAATTTCTGCTGTATTGTAACGAAACGCGGTATACGTCGTGGGTAACTCATGAGAAAGAAGTGTTGCAAAAATGAGCTGAATCGGTCAATCGTAAAGCGGGGGTTTAATTTGTAATATATTTCAATAGAAAAGCCCGCCAAACGTAGGTTCACAAAGCCGCCGCAAGGAGCGCTTTCTACCACTAGAGTGACTGTATCCTGTTCCTGCGTTAGATCAAAATACGATAATATGAGTTTTTTTGTATTTATTACGTAGTGTTGTAGGTACCATGTGTAAACATAACTCTGGAAGCAAATTAATAATTGATCAGTTACTCATTACAAATTTAAAAGAGAACTATTCATGTTTTTATTTTATTTATGTAGGATATTTTAAGCAAATTGTTCTGGAAAGCAGTCTACACTACCCAAATTCTAAGGAAAGTGCTTAGTTATGCAGCTCCTGCGTGACGGACTTTTTAATAAATAAAGCGATTAAGAAGCAGTTTCTTTTAGAAGACATCAATGTCGCTGAGGGAATGAACAAAAAAAAAAAGAAATTTAAGAAACCAATTCACGAAGATGTTTCAGATTCTCAGCCATTTGTGAGTTATTAAGAAAGAAACAACTTATATTTAGGAGAAACTAAGTTTACTTTCGGATTTTGTTTTGACGTTCATTTTCAATATTAATTCCCGGACTAGACGTCTTAGGTGTAAGAGCAAGGAAAATAAAAATATAACATTTATCGAAATAGGCGGAAGGAAAAAAAAACGTCCTACACAGTTTAATTATTTTTGGGTTTTGTTCTCTAAAGATTTAACTGTTCTCTAATTGACTCAAATATTCGGCATCCTTTAAGTAAATGATTCAGTGATATTTAAACTTTACATGATTTGCAGATTGGAGGCGGTTCTTTGCAAAAAAAAGAAGGAACGAATGTGTTCATCTTGAGTGGCCAATGAGAAACAACTTAATTCAAATTCTTGTTTTCTATTGATGTTGGGTGGGGTTTAAGCCACACAACATCAAGCTCCAAGCTTTAAGTGTCTATTCATTCCTATCAATTTGCTGTTGACTAGTATCTGCCATGTAGTTTTCCAGTTTTGTCAAAAATGATATTATTAGTTACTTGAAGCAAATGATCTGACAAACATACAAGTTTAATGAGGAAATTTTGTCAGGTATCCAGGCGCTGTAAAAACTCTACCTGCCAAAAGCGCATCTCCAAATTGGGAATCCGGCATTCTAGCCATCCTGCAACTTGATGACCCGAGTCTTTTAGCCCCCTAAACTATTGCCAATAAGACACTCGATATTGAACATGAAAATTAGAGCTGCGTTCTTCGCCAAAACAAATTCTTGGCGCCACATTAATATGATAAGGGATAATAAGCATTCAGAAAAGCTTGCCGAAAATATTTTGAGCTTTCAATAATCCTGGTGAGTTCTTTAAATTTTACAAGGTATTTCCTTCAGGATAAAGATTGCCTAATGTTTACGGTAATGTTTTTGATTACCACATACGACCTTTTATTTACACATGTAGGCCATTGGGTTGTCACCAGCGAGAATAACAAAAAAATAACGCTTCCTATTCCTCCTTTAAGTAGGTTTTTATTGAGCAATGAGGTAACAGAACAGAGAGGTTTCTAAGAGGTATGCATTTTATCGCGGGAATTCCGTCACGTAATGGAACTACTAGAAAAGGATTTCACTGACTCTCTATGTCTCCAGAAGTATTTCTAGGAAAAGAATTCGATGGGATACGCAATTCTTGGTAAACCACGGTGCAAGAGATTCTTAGTAATGATGCAAGCCTAGAAGAACTTTTGAGTACCCCAGTAATTGTAAAGTGAGATATATCAGCTTGGAGTTGTATAGTCCAGGATACATCTGTAAATATTTAGCTATGCTCGGACGTTAAGGGGGGCAAGCTAGTTGTTGGTGGAACAACTTAAGTAACAATAATTGAGATATGAGTAAAAAAAAATCCCTTAACATTAATTAAAAAAAAAATCGAAAAAATCACGTGTAATTCTTTCGCCCATGACTCCGAAAGTATTCAGGCTAGAGGCGCTAAAAGATTTGTAATGAAAATTCCTATGATGTCCAATTATTTAGAAATAGTAAAATGTAGTCACTGCACAGCAAAATATTTTTTATAACAATTTTTTCGGCTGCTTAAAATTCATTTAGGACCATCATATTCCAGGAAAAAAATGTTGGTTATATTATAAAACAATCCACTAAATATTGTTTAAATCGGTTATATAGTTTCTGTATAATAATTTTGCGGTATCAGCGAATAAATTAACATTTTTAAAATTATTGTCAAAAAGTCAAACAAAATTTTGACATATATGACATTTGTTTAACGAATTTTCAACCAAATTGAAAACACTTGAAGTCGTTTGAAATTGCTCAAAATGACGCTTAATTTGAGATTTTAGGTTTTAAATTTCGTTCGGTAAATCTTGAGATTCTAAGGTCAATCAAGCGTCTTTTTGAGCACTTTCCAACATCTTCAACTAATTTCGTTTGGTTTTTGCAACAATTTGAAGAATGTTAATTTTTTCGCTAATACCTCAATCGCAAAATTATTACACCAAACCTATCAAAAGAATGTTCAACGTTTAAAATCCGTTAATTATTATACCAAACCTATCAAAAGAATGTTCAACGTTTAAAATCCGTTAATTATTATACCAAACCTATCAAAAGAATGTTCAACGTTTAAAATCCGTTAATTATTACACCAAACCTATCAAAAGAATGTTCAACGTTTAAAATCCGTTAATTATTATACCAAACCTATCAAAAGAATGTTCAACGTTTAAAATCCGTTAATTATTACACCAAACCTATCAAAAGAATGTTCAACGTTTAAAATGCGTTAATTATTATACCAAACCTATCAAAAGAATGTTCAACGTTTAAAATCCGTTAATTATTACACCAAACCTATCAAAAGAATGTTCAACGTTTAAAATCCGTTAATTATTATACCAAACCTATCAAAAGAATGTTCAACGTTTAAAATCCGTTAATTATTATACCAAACCTATCAAAAGAATGTTCAACGTTTAAAATCCGTTAATTATTATACCAAACCTATCAAAAGAATGTTCAACGTTTAAAATCCGTTAATTATTACACCAAACCTATCAAAAGAATGTTCAACGTTTAAAATCCGTTAATTATTATACCAAACCTATCAAAAGAATGTTCAACGTTTAAAATCCGTTAATTATTATACCAAACCTATCAAAAGAATGTTCAACGTTTAAAATCCGTTAATTATTATACCAAACCTATCAAAAGAATGTTCAACGTTTAAAATCCGTTAATTATTATACCAAACCTATCAAAAGAATGTTCAACGTTTAAAATCCGTTAATTATTATACCAAACCTATCAAAAGAATGTTCAACGTTTAAAATCCGTTAATTATTATACCAAACCTATCAAAAGAATGTTCAACGTTTAAAATCCGTTAATTATTATACCAAACCTATCAAAAGAATGTTCAACGTTTAAAATCCGTTAATTATTATACCAAACCTATCAAAAGAATGTTCAACGTTTAAAATCCGTTAATTATTATACCAAACCTATCAAAAGAATGTTCAACGTTTAAAATCCGTTAATTATTATACCAAACCTATCAAAAGAATGTTCAACGTTTAAAATCCGTTAATTATTATACCAAACCTATCAAAAGAATGTTCAACGTTTAAAATCCGTTAATTATTATACCAAACCTATCAAAAGAACGTTCAACGTTTAAAATCCGTTAATTATTATACCAAACCTATCAAAAGAATGTTCAACGTTTAAAATCCGTTAATTATTATACCAAACCTATCAAAAGAACGTTCAACGTTTAAAATCCGTTAATTATTCTTCTATGGGTCGGCTGGGCCAATGAAAAAAAAAAAAAAAAACACTTTCGTTAGTTTATTGTGATCAAGCTAAAAATATTTTCTTCTTTTAGAGGTCCACATTTCAAGAAACCAGGACAAAGGGCATACAGTTACACTATTTTTTTATTATACTAAAAATCATTTACTGAGTTTTGCAAACAACGTTTTCGAAATTGGAACATTATGCCTTAATAATTTTTTTTTCTTCTAGAATACACCAGTAACAACCTTTCCAATTTTTCTTTTTTGAGTTTATATTTTGTAGTTTTGCAATATTTTTTATCCCTCAACTTATTCCATCAACGTAAATCAAATGTTAGCAAATAGAAAAATGTTACGGATGCGAAAGTGGAAGACAAATTTAAGAAGGTAAAGTAACATTTGGCTTAGGTGAGTTACTATTTTTAAACTTTTTAACTATTTTAAAAAAAAGCATTATGGCTAACTGAGAAGAAGAAAGTGTAGAAAATCTTTGACATGCACTGGTTAAATAGTGACTTTAGTGTGAAAACATCAAGCAGGAATATTATAATTATTCGAATATAGTGGTGGGCTAAAAGTAAGTTATTCATGCAATGATTAGATTTTCAAACAGGAGAAATATGAACATAAGTAAAATATATTTTTAATTAAGTGTAAATGATAACCAAATTAAATGTTGATATTTATTTTCCATTTCCGGATATAATTGTTGCTTAATAAACAAGTAACTTGCAGGAATAGCAACTAGTATTTTTTTTAAGAGAGATAGAGTTGAAGTTACAGGTTTTAGGAAACAAATAATGTAAATTTAGTTATTGGGATGAACCATCCGTTTTTTCGTAAACAAATTGATAGTTTTTCTTTTTTTAATTAATAGTTTATTCTGACTGTCTTAAATAAAAAAACCATAAAAACTCAAATGCTAAAAATAAAAAAATACCCAAAACCTAAGCAACGGTGACTTTTTTAAAAAAAAAATAAAGCCTAAAATATTAAATATCTGGAAAACGGGTAACTTTTGGATAAGGCAATATAGGGTTAAAATTTTTCGTTTTGACCCAAACTATTGCCTCATGATGGATGTTGGTCGACTTACCAGTAACCCTGTATAATATAAGGTAAACCCTGTATAATAACGCTGGAAAAATGAAGTAAAAACGTTGGCAGAAACGAGAGCTAGTTTTTTATTAAAATTTTCTTTATTCAACTAATGTGTCCAAGCGCCAACTATTTTCATCTTGATAATAAGAAAGAGAAGATTATTATTTTTTAAGCTATACTGAATGAGCAGAAATTTAACCTAGGGGTGCGTTTACATCTGAAAGTTATTGCAGGATATTTATGTCAGACAGAAATTGTGACTAATGTAAACTGCAAACAATTTATGTCCGAGATATATATTTCTATCACGAACTTGTATACCATCAGGTGCAAACACTCATGGGCGAATATAGAAAATAATTTCGGAGGGGGCTGGGAAAATTTCGGGGGGGGGGGCTGAGACCATTTCCGGTGTATGGAATACTAACAATTTAGATCTTGGAATAGTTTTAGCCAACTTAAACGCTATTACACACAAAATAGAATACGTTTTATGAACTAAATGATCTTATTTAATTTATTTTTAAGGGTTTTATGAAATTTTTACTGATCAAATCAAAATTTCGGGGGGGGGGGGCTGCAGCCCCCTCAGCCCCCCCTTATATATGCCCATGTAAACACTGATTATAAAGAAAAGAATTTAACGTCAGAGATAAATATATTAGCTTCTAAATTAGATATATTTCTTGCGAGAAGTGTCAGGTGTAAACGCACCCTAAAACATAAGATACAAAACAATGTCCAAAAGAGGAATAGCTTTAAATAAAAAATTGTTGATAAAGTAGTTTGCTTTAGTAATAGTAGTTTAGTGACAGGGCACTAGTCGTCTGGATTATGTGTTTTATTCACTGGTGTTTAGTTAGTCGGTATAAGTTCCGTCTTACTGGGATCATTTACGACAGGTCCATAGATCGGGAGTGGCTGTTCGGACGACGAGACCGCTTTGGCGGCGTTCTGATCGCAGCAGTAGTTCAGAAATCCCGAACAGGAGTCGCCAACCTTGCCCCATGACAGCCAGCAGCCGAGGAGGGACTGGCATGAGCCTGTGGTGCAGCCGTCTTCTCGAGATTCTGTGTCATAAAGCCCAAACACTTACCACACTTGGAGCGTTAAAGTCTCTAGCGTTAAAGTCTCCAAGGAAATATTTGTCACCTTTTTCTTTCATAAACTCATTATTATTCTATATAAATAAAACACAATTAAAAATATTGACTTTCTGTCCTTAATATAGAAGAAGTGACCACTCAAGATAAGGTTTGATAAAATGTTGTATTTTTATCAAACACAAGTACTACTTATGAAATGTGCCATACGATAGTACAACATATTTTTTTTTAAATATATGAAATTTATTAATGTTAGCATATTTTTGTTTGTGTTTAAGGGCAAAAATCTACAAGGTTGCCATTGCCTGAGCATATTTTTGTTTGTGTTTAAGGGCAAAAATCTACAAGGTTGCCATTGCCTGAGCATATTTTTGTTTGTGTTTAAGGGCAAAAATCTGCAAGGTTGCCATTGCCTGAGCATATTTTTGTTTGTGTTTAAGGGCAAAAATCTACAAGGTTGCCATTGCCTGAGCATATTTTTGTTTGTGTTTAAGGGCAAAAATCTATAAGGTTGCCATTGCCTGAGCATATTTTTGTTTGTGTTTAAGGGCAAAAATCTACAAGGTTGCCATTGCCTGAGCATATTTTTGCTTGAGACGTTATTCAATGATATTTTTTAGTAAGAACTCATTTGAAGTGTTGAAAAACGTGATTAATAAAAACAAAAAGACAGAGTTTGATTCAACCTAATGTAAAAAATAAATATCCTAAGATGTTCATGAAAAAAAAAATTAATGTTTTTTAAAAAATCTTTAGTAAATTACAGTTTTATTAAAAGAAATATGTATTTTTTGAGTTTGTATTTTGCTGTAATGGAAGAGAAGGGTTAATTTGTTTTGTTTTTTTCTATAAAAAAAGCTGTTTTTACTATTAAAAAAAAAGGTTTCTCTACGCCATGGCTTAAAAAATATCACAAAGAATATGTGTCAATGTATCACAAAAAATTATAAGATTTTGAGATCTTGTACACCCGTTTGAAAAAAATTGTTTCGTGAATATATCGTCCCTACCCTGTCAAACTATCGAATATGAAAATCGGAGCAAACTGACGAATATTCAATAAATTGACGAAGTAATATATTGAAAAATGGTCTTATTCGATACTTTATTTAAGGCATTAAAGGCTATTCTAAAGGGGTTAGTGTTGTGACCATTTGCAACAAGCCGTATCGTCCACAATCCAAGAGGAAAGTCTTGAATCTGAAAAACGAGCTTTTTCATATTCGATAGTTTCACATGGTAGGGACGATATGCTTAAAATATTCTTAAAAGTATAAACAAATTATCTAGATGAAGAATTTGATGTTTTTTATTTAATTTTAAGGCGTTTTAACTCCATAAAACATATAAAATATATTAAAAATATCCCATGAATCTGATTTTTTTTTTTTTTTTTTTTTTTTTTTCCAGAGGAGTGTTATGAGATGTTAAGTTGAGAACTTGGAAATCGGTCACGGCAGGTTCGTGTTACAAATGCAGGCCGTACGACACGGTCTATCTCCAACGTTTCACCTAAACAATTTTGAAATATCCCCAAGCTATTGCTGAAATCTTCGGAGGTGCTGTACCTCCTAAGCCGTGTTATGACCGCCACCGTTTCTCAACATTAAGTAAAGTATTTTTACAGAGAATTTCTCAATATTGTTACAAGCAAAGTCCATGACATTTAATGAGCCACTTGAAGTGAACAAAATCAGTTTTAAAATAGTATTCGGACCAAAATTTTAAAATATGAATCATAATATTTTATGTTTAATTGTTATTAAATACTTGATGAACTAGTTTAACAATTATACAAAAGTTACTTGTTAAATAATTTATTTGTTTCTGTGAATTTAATTTAGTTTAATATTGACGTCCATTTTCCACCTCACGACTCAAACTTACAGCTTAACACTCCACGTCCACCGGTGACATTTTAGGAATTATTTTTATTTTAAAAAAAAAAAAAGAAAAGAAATACCTCCCCAGGTTTTGAACCCAGACCCTCTTGAAGAACCTAATTTTCAAATAAATGGCATAGCATCAAATCTACCTGAATCCAGACAATGTTATTGTTATATAAGGCAATTTGAATCTCCTCTATGATTTAAGTTTAATGAATAATTCTTTTTTAATAAGGTTATTAACGCCTGAATTGATTAATGCTGCCATTATTATGTTAAATATAATTTAACTGTTATTGTAGAGACCATAATTTTTGTATTTAATCTTTCATTGATTTTATTTTTAAATTTATTTAATTTAGGTATGTACGTCTCTTCTGTTTAAACTTACAATTCGACACATGTAATAATTGTTGATTTGATTTTCCTTTTATAATTTCAATAAATTTGTGAATATTATACACTCTGCAGAAGAAAAAAAAATCGGACTTTCTGATTTTTGTCTGTCAAGAAACCCCAGTAACTTTGTGTGTTTTTTAAAATTTATAGTTAATTAGATGTGATAGGTTATTTAAAAATACTATTATTATAAATCAAATAATTATTGCTTAAAAATGGTCCAATGATTAAAAATGGTCCAATGATTAAAAATGGTCCAATGATTAAAAATTGTCCAATGATTAAAAATGGTCCAATGATTAAAAATGGTCCAATGATTAAAAATGGTTAAACAAAATAAGAGTTTATTTTCTAGCGTTTAATTATTGGTTTTACCCACATTTTCGAGGCAGGATGGCTTCTTAACCCAGATGCTCCGGACGTCCTTCGGGAAGGACACTACGGGGGTATTGGCTTTTTTTATGTTTACAAATACGGATTGACTCCCTTTTATTAATATATTCTTTGTTAACTGCTTCAAATTATGTATACAGATCCTCTGTGAATCCTATAGCCTATAGACTGGACTTCTACAAGCTTTCCTGATATAACAAAGTGCATTTCTAGATGTGTTTTGATTATTTAAAAAAAAATGAGGAGAATCTGGGGGTCTTTTTGTGAAGACCACATCCAGTTACTTTTGAAGTAGCAGTAGTGATTATAACAGTTACTCGTACTCGCTGATAAGCTTACTGATTAGCTTACAGGTTCTTTGCTGGTTATCTATTACTACTTGACACGTTTTCTACGGTTATAAACCATATTAGATAATGGCAAGCAATATTTATTAATAAAAAGTTCAATCAATTCTCTCAACTACGAAAAAAGTTATTTAGCATTAAAGTTAACTATTTCGCAGGTTATGAAGGATAACATAAACAATGTTTGTAAACACACATATTTTATTCCTTTTTTTTCTCTCCCTCTTTTTGGATATTTTACATTTATTTAGTATTATGGGCATACGTGCTATGCGTTTCCGCTCGCTTCGCTTGCTCAAGAAGATATCAAAACTC
Source organism: Gonocerus acuteangulatus (assembly GCA_946811695.1). Classification (NCBI taxonomy): domain Eukaryota; kingdom Metazoa; phylum Arthropoda; class Insecta; order Hemiptera; family Coreidae; genus Gonocerus; species Gonocerus acuteangulatus. The sequence continues at coordinate 105,105,769 of OX328125.1, read as the reverse complement.
TAGTCAATCCAGCTCACTAAAATTAATTGAATTCTATTCATTTTAGCGACTCTAGTCTATCCAACTCGCTAAAATTAATAGAATTCTATTAATTTTTCCGAGTAAGAAACCAATCGCTTTTTCTTTGCCAGGAACATCGCGAACTAATTGTAAAAGACTCATTTTTTCTCACTAACGTAAACAGAGCTTTTTCACAAACCAAAGCTAATTCACTGTTGAAGGTTACTTTACTCCCAGCAAGAACCAATACAATTGCTCATCGGAATCCTCCAATAGGAGTGTAAAGGAGTTATGCGCATGCGCTGAATCACTGTTAAAATCACTACTTCTACGTCACAAGTAACTGGATATGGCATTCCGAATCTGTGTTAAAATGAAATATCACACTCTCTTGTACGGAGATTGGTCCTAACCCTGTTAGATATTAGAGACCCATCCTCTATACCAGGGGTCTCCAAACTACGGCCCGAGGGCCACATCCGGCCCGCGGACAGATTTTGTCCGGCCCGCGGATAGCTAGCATACTTTAAAACTCCTTTTAGAGAACATATGTTTTATAGCAAATTAAATTTAGTTTACTAAAGTATTCTAATTTTATATTGAATAATTATTAATATGACATCTACATTGACATGGTAATGGGCTAACTACTCATAACATTGTTGTAGGCTTATTTTATTGTTTTTGTGATAAGTTGGATAAAGAAACACAGAATTGTAATGAGTAAAGACATGTATAATATGCAGAAAATTTAACTTCAGTGTATAATAACTAACAAATTATTGAAATGAATCCAACTAACATTTTAAATAAAAACATAACTTATAACAAGCATAATGACATATGAAATACTAATGAGATTTATGTAATTGAGATTTTCCACTGACAATAGTTTGTAGTTGTGGACTAATTTTACTTGTACCAATTATTAAAAGAGATTTAAGATGCTCATAAGTTAATTTAGATCTGTAAACATTTTTTGTGTACTTCATTTTGGAGAAGGTCTTCTCACACAAATAAGTAGTACCAATATGGTTTTGGCCCTCGGAACCTACTGGAGTAATCAGTATGGCCCTAAGGCTGGAAAGTTTGGAGACCCCTGCTCTATACCAATAGCTATCCCGGGCATTGTCTACTCTATCCTATTAATACTGAAGGATTATTACAGTGAACATCCTCCCAATAGCTATCCAGAGCATTGTCTACTCAATCCTATTAATACTGAAGGATCATTACAATGAACATCCTCCCAATAGCTATCCCGATCATTGTCTACTCTAACCTATTAATACTGAAGGATCATTACAGTGAACATCCTCCCAATAGCTATCCCGAGCATTGTCTACTCTATCCTATTAATACTGAAGGATCATTACACTGAACATCCTCCCAATAGCTATCCCGAGCATTGTCTACTCTATCCTATTAATACTGAAGGATCATTACACTGAACATCCTCCCAATAGCTATCCCGAGCATTGTCTACTCTATCCTATTAATACTGAAGGATCATTACACTGAACATCCTCCCAATAGCTATCCCGAGCATTGTCTACTCTATCCTATTAATACTGAAGGATCATTACAATGAACATCCTCCCAATAGCTATCCCGAGCATTTTCTACTCTATCCTATTAATACTGAAGGATCATTACAGTGAACATCCTCCCAATAGCTATCCAGAGCATTGTCTACTCTATCCTATTAATACTGAAGGATCATTACAATGAACATCCTCCCAATAGCTATTCCGATCATTGTCTACTCTATCCTATTAATACTGAAGGATCATTACAGTGAACATCCTCCCAATAGCTATCCAGAGCATTGTCTACTCTATCCTATTAATACTGAAGGATCATTACAATGAACATCCTCCCAATAGCTATTCCGATCATTGTCTACTCTAACCTATTAATACTGAAGGGTCATTACACTGAACATCCTCCCAATAGCTATCCCGAGCATTGTCTACTCTAACCTATTAATACTGAAGGATCATTACAGTGAACATCCTCCCAATAGCTATCCCGAGCATTGTCTACTCTATCCTATTAATACTGAAGGATCATTACACTGAACATCCTCCCAATAGCTATCCCGAGCATTGTCTACTCTATCCTATTAATACTGAAGGATCATTACACTGAACATCCTCCCAATAGCTATCCCGAGCATTGTCTACTCTATCCTATTAATACTGAAGGATCATTACAATGAACATCCTCCCAATAGCTATCCCGAGCATTTTCTACTCTATCCTATTAATACTGAAGGATCATTACAGTGAACATCCTCCCAATAGCTATCCAGAGCATTGTCTACTCTATCCTATTAATACTGAAGGATCATTACAATGAACATCCTCCCAATAGCTATTCCGATCATTGTCTACTCTATCCTATTAATACTGAAGGATCATTACAGTGAACATCCTCCCAATAGCTATCCAGAGCATTGTCTACTCTATCCTATTAATACTGAAGGATCATTACAATGAACATCCTCCCAATAGCTATTCCGATCATTGTCTACTCTAACCTATTAATACTGAAGGATCATTACAATGAACATCCTCCCAATAGCTATCCCGAGCATTGTCTACTCTATCCTATTAATACTGAAGGATCATTACAGTGAACATCCTCCCAATAGCTATCCAGAGCATTGTCTACTCTATCCTATTAATACTGAAGGATCATTACAATGAACATCCTCCCAATAGCTATTCCGATCATTGTCTACTCTAACCTATTAATACTGAAGGATCATTACACTGAACATCCTCCCAATAGCTATCCCGAGCATTGTCTACTCTATCCTATTAATACTGAAGGATCATTACACTGAACATCCTCCCAATAGCTATCCCGAGCATTGTCTACTCTATCCTATTAATACTGAAGGATCATTACACTGAACATCCTCCCAATAGCTATCCCGAGCATTGTCTACTCTATCCTATTAATACTGAAGGATCATTACACTGAACATCCTCCCAATAGCTATCCAGAGCATTGTCTACTCTATCCTATTAATACTGAAGGATCATTACAATGAACATCCTCCCAATAGCTATCCCGAGCATTGTCTACTCTATCCTATTAATACTGAAGGATCATTACAGTGAACATCCTCCCAATAGCTATCCAGAGCATTGTCTACTCTATCCTATTAATACTGAAGGATCATTACAATGAACATCCTCCCAATAGCTATCCCGAGCATTGTCTACTCTATCCTATTAATACTGAAGGATCATTACAGTGAACATCCTCCCAATAGCTATCCCGAGCATTGTCTACTCTATCCTATTAATACTGAAGGATCATCACAGTGAACATAGTCCGTTTCTACTCTGCACTAACCAGATTATTCTCAAAAACGAAAACATCACCCGCAATCGGCTGGCGAACTAAAAAATATGAAAAGTGCCCGTTTGTTTTTACCGCTGAGTGTATATGTATTTTGAGGCTCTGAATTTATTTGTCAATAAATGATTGACATATCCGAATTACGGCTTAACAACTCCAAAGTACACTTCTTTGCTTATTCTGGATTGTCCTTTTAAATAATTTAAATTCTTGATTTTCCTTCCTATTTGAAAACTTCAAATAGCTTCAAAAATACTAATAATCTTTAGAAACACTGTATGTGGCCCAGGGCGAAAACAAAACCAACAGCTTAATTTGTAAGAGGAAAAGGAGCAACTGGATTAAAACCTCAGATTAGGGAATACATATTTTTAAAAATATATTAAAACAGGACATCTAGTCTTAAAGACCAAACCAAAAAGATTCATACAAACACTTATCGGAAGACTGATAGCTAGAGCTGTGTGGTTTAGCAACACTATTAATTTGGGCAGCCTGACTTTAAATTTTTAATAAAGTGTTCTTTTTCTTTTTTGATGAAAAGAAGTCCAATAATTTTGAAAAAAATAAGATGCTCCATTCTTAATATTAAAGATGTAACATTGGAGGGTCCTTGACCTTTAAATACTTTGCAAGTCAATAAATATGAATAAGAATCAAGAATTATACACTTACTTATTCACAATCAATTGATTTGATTATTTCATTTTTTTTAGACTTTTAGCGCCCCTTTATTTATTATAGTTTTTTTTAGGCAAATTATCTACAATTGACCATACTTTTCTTGCCAGGATCAAGGTGATGCCTTACTCTTTTTTTAAAGAAAAAAAAACACCATCCCCTGTGGGAATCGAATATAGAATCCTTGGCAAGGAGTATCATCGGGGCTTCCAAATTACTAATTTTTTTATTATCATTTTTTATTGTTTATTAAAGTATTAGAGCCGATTTTTACCCTTTCATAACTTTGAACCAGTTAAAGATAAACTTCTGAAATTTTAGACAGGGATTTTTTGTGTGTGCTTAACGGCGTATCAGCATTTGGGCTATTAACGCCGGGCTACCTACAGGTTGCCACCCTTTTATGATGCCAACGGCATGTGGTCGGTCACTCATTCATGTATTGGCCACACCCGACGTTACTTATTAACGGTAACCGGTGCATTCAACGTGGCCGTTGGACCAGATTACTTATTATTTTTTTTTGGGTGTGTTTAACGGTGTATCAACATTAGGGCTATTAACGCCGGGTTGTCTACAGGTTGCCGCCCTTTCCTATAATGCCAACAGCACGTGGTCGGTCACCTATTCAGGTTCTGACCACGCCCGACGTTGCTTAACTTCGGTGATCTACGGGAACCGGTGCATTCAACGTGGCTATGGCCGTTGGCAGATTACTTATTATTATAATTATTTATAGCGTAATTATTCATGTCATCATTTTAATAATAAGTTGATCATGAGCTTACCTTGTGGCTGTTCGTCCTGCTGAACAAGATGGTTGTTTGACCATGCTGGAGCGAGTCCTGGAGCTGGTTCCAGATCCCTGAAGACCAGCCTGGGGCTTCTTGGTCCGTATTCCCATGGTCTTACCCCCGGAAATCTCACGTATCGCCTCCAGCTACCTGAGCTTCGTCGAACTCTTTGCTGCAAAGAAGAATGGAAACAATCAGAAAATTGGTAAAAAAAGGATTGGTAGAGAGTACGTAGGTTTAGATTTGGACTCTGCTGTAGTTTCTGAAGTTTAATTGTCAGACGAAATTTGGAATTCGTCAAGGTTGTCAGGATAACGTTATTTTTTTTATATACCAGCTCTTACCCAGTATGCCATGCTGGACCTACTTTCTGCCTATGACTCTCCCCGTATACTCAGTTACGTAAAAATCGGTCAAACGGTCAAATTCGTGGAACAGCCAACAGAGGCCAGCACCACAACAATTCATGAAACAGCCGACAGAGGCCAGCACCACAGCCTTCGAGTAGGTAGCTCTTATCAAAGAAAGGCCAGCGCTCCTTAGTTAGACAGTGACTGTTGATATAAAATTGAAATAAACTGCATTACATGATTATATAATGATGTAAAATCATCAATGAGTTCGAGTTATTATAATTATCAAGAACATCAACAAATAAATTTGAGACATTATTCAAAATGGCCGTCAGAATCTGAATGGTTCGGTGTAGCCAATTTTTCTTGAACAAAACTTTTGACCTTTTGACCAAATTTTAAAATTTGACTATTTTGACCTAGCTTAGGAGATTTCCCGTATCAAGGCCTACCTGTGTGCCAAGTTTGGTCAAAATCTGTCAAACGGTGTACATTTGTATAAGGAACAAACAGACAAACGGACAGACAGACCTGTGATTTTTTTATATATATATAGATTATATAAATAGGCGAAAGGTTGTGCTTATAAACCCATACTTCCTGAACGTGGCCATAACTGTGGAAGGTCTTCCTTAGCTAGGGATAAATTTATTTATATAAAATTACTTTGCTCCTGAAGAGGTGTCAAGGAACGTGAAACATGTTGAGCGATAAATATCTCATATTATTTGAAGATGATGAGTTTGATATATGCATGACCTTCCGCCTATTTAAATAATTCCCTGAAAGAAAAAAGGATCACAAATTTATAATATGTTAGTGTTTTTCTTCAAATAATTCAATCGTGTTGTATATGTGTTTTTTTTTGTTTTTTTTTTTAAAAGCCATGAGATGCGAAAACCCACAAACACACCAGGGGCGCATGTAGGAAATACTTTCGGGAGGGGCTGGGATTTACAGTGGTTTTGGGGGTTTGGATTACCCCGCAAGATTTAGGGGGATCCCGGAAAATGTTAAATATTTTAGTGTTAAATGATGAGTTTTGATGTCCCCTGGCACCTAGTAAATGTTGACGACTTTGTTTGTTTTTATAGGTTTTTTACACGAAATGTTCTTACCAAAACGACAAAATGAACTTAAAACATTTTATTTTTCATTAAATAAATTGTCATTTTTGTTCCATTTGTAAAATCGTTATGCAACAATTTGTATTACACTGAATAGTTTTCCCCAATCCGGACGTATCGCCTCCAGCTACCGGAGCTTCGTCGAACTCTGCTGCACACAAGAATTTTTTTTTACCATAAATATGATTTAGGGATTACTAAACTGATAAAAAAAGCATTATAAAAAAGTGTCCGCTGGAGTTTTGCGCATGCGCGGTGGCCATGTACAAACACAGGTTTGTCGGGTGGACCTAAAGCATGTTTATGTTCCTGAATTTGAGCAGCAGGTTCTAAACGGATTTTTTTTTTCATATATAACGGCATATAGGTAATAACTGTAGGTTTTGGAAATGGCGACTATTTCGTAAAGGATTGTAGAAAGTGACGTAAAGTGACAAAATAAGGTATATAAATGCAACGAAAGTGCGAGTGAAAGTTACAGCCCATATAACTCATGGCCAGAGGGATGGTTAGGCAAGATCCCCAATAAAAATGAAAGTTATCTTTGATGATAAAAAAATAGAAATTCAATTTAATTATGATTTTACACAAACACACACATATCTAGGCGCACGGTAGTGCACCAGGCCAAATTCCGGCCTACGCACACGAAGTGTTAGAGCTGATTTTTACCCTCTCATAACATTGAACCTTTTAAAGATAATCTTATAAATTTTCACACAGGTATTGTACTAATGGATCTTAGTAAAATTGGAAAGTTTCATAATTCTACATTGACATACAGGCGATGGAAAATCGGAATTTACACGACTCACTTACTCACTAACTCATAAAAATGGTTAGGCACTTCCCGAAAAGCTAGAGACAACATTTTGCAGGATTATACAGGACCTTATGGTGTTAATACAGGCTAAAATCGAAAAATCCTGAAACAAGTTCAAGGCAACTTGTCAGCTGGCGAGATAGCGGTGGGTGTGGCTGCCAGGGCGTTGCAAAGATAGCAAAAATATGATGATGTGAAACCATTTTAATATTCGTGAAGCTTTGGGGAAAAACACATTGCATTATTTATTTATTTTTTGTGTTTCGTATTTTGTGCGACAAACTGAGTTAAGTCTCCTAAGAGATCAGGAATTGATTTTAAGTTTGTATATTATTATGTATCCAGGATGTATGGATTTAAATTAAATGTATTAAAGGCTTAACAAATTATTAGAGCTTTAACTTTAAGTCACAATGAAAATGCACTTATTCATGGGATAAAAATGTAGATTCATTAACGAATCTTCTAGGTCTTCATATCAGATCATATAATCCTGTATTTGGTAGATATGTCAAGATACTGTCTATGTACTGGCTACCTTCAGCGAAAAGTTCATACATGTTGTAAGGGGTGTTTAAGTCATGTCGTCTAATGCAGTCTGTAAGTATATGTTTTATTGTCAATTCAGTATTACATATTTTACAAAGTGGTTTATCTTGTCTTGTCATTAAGTACTGGTGAGTAAGTCTTGAATGTCCAATCCTAAGTCGAGCCAATACAACCTCCTCCCTCCTATTGACTCGATAACTGGATGGCCAATCCTCAGTCGAGCCAATACAACCTCCTCCCTCCTATTGACTCGATAACTGGATGGCCAATCCTGAGTCGAGCCAATACAACCTCCTCCCTCCTATTGACTCGATAACTGGATGGCCAATCCTGAGTCGAGCCAATACAACCTCCTACCTCCTATTGACTCGATAACTGGATGGCCAATCCTGAGTCGAGCCAATACAATTTCCTCCCTCCTATTGACTCGATAGCTGGATGGCCAATCCTGAGTCGAGCCAATACAACCTCCTCCCTCCTATTGACTCGATAACTGGATGGCCAATCCTGAGTCGAGCCAATACAACCTCCTCCCTCCTATTGACTCGATAACTGGATGGCCAATCATTGGCGGTATTTTTTATAGTCCGTAGTTTGTTGTCTGTAAGAGTCGTCCAAGAGTGTTCCCTGTATTCCAAAATAAATTTCTTTGTAATTCTGTTTATGTCTTCATGTGTGATTGGCCCACCATCGATTTGTACCTGTCCTGCAGCGTTTGTTGCATGGGTGTCTGCGATTGAATTATACAATAATCATTGGCACATTGCATTATACAATAATCATTGGCACTGATTCAACTGGCCGGCCAGCAGTGGACTGATTGTCAGCTAAACTTGTCAAAAATACGAAATACTGAAATAATTTTAAGATCTCTGAAATTTCGGTGGTTACTAGTATTTGTAGTGATATTAACGAAAAGCATTGTCAGCTGCTCATATGTTGTTGGAAGATTTGTCAGCTGGGGGTGTATAAGCGCTGAGCGCTTGAACGTCGAGTGGGCGCGCGCTCCGCTTTATACCGCCAGCTAAGAACTTTTCCATCCACATATAAGCAGCTGAATATTTTTTTCGTCGATTTTATTACAAATACTACCAACTATCAAAATTTCAGGAATCTAAAGTGACGAATACAATCAATAGTGAAAAACCATGAAAATCGTTGCATGAAATATTCTCGGGCCGACTGACTATTACAGTATATAGTGTAGTATATGTGATTTTAGGTGAAAGTGTGTCGATAATAATTTCTACGCTCTATTAAAAATATTTCGGTGATTTTTTTCGTTTTTCCGTCATTCTCTGGATAACCCGAATTTTCGTTAACTCGGATCGGCCCTGGTCCCAGTTGATCCCGGTAAACGAGGTTTTACTTTACAGCTGCGAGGAATCCAAAGTACTTCATTAACTTTCCGATCTCTTTGCCTCCTTTTATCACGGCAATCCATATTTCACGTGTGTCCATATCGTTGGAAAAGATATTTTCTAATCCGGAAGCCAATGCCAAAAAGAAATACATTCCCTGCAAAGGAGGACGTCTATCAGCCATCGTCTGTCGTTAAACTGTGGCATTGCCATATTCCTGCCTGAACGTTAGAAGTGACCACACGTCACACGTGAGCTAATGTAAGACGGACGGAGAAGACTGTTAGCTGTGATGTAACTCCAGCAAGCGTAACCCTGAGTAACCCTGGAAGGGGAAAGTGAATTTCTCCGCTCCTTTCTCCAGGCCCACTCACATCCGTATTCCCGGCGAGTGCCTCCATCTTGATGCGCTTCCAGTACCAGCAGTCTTGGGGAGAAACTATTATAATAAACGGGATACAATTAAACTTCTCTACTTGAATTGGATTGTCGAAAATTATTTTTCGTTTTAGCGCGTTTCTTCACTCCATCCGCACGGAGGAAATCTGTTTATGACGTCGACCCGATGTCGAAATCCGTCATATATAAATATAAATAGACAATCGTCAAAGAATGCTAGTCAGAGAGGCCGTCGAAATATTCAAGCAACCGAAGACTCTGAACCGAGGTGACGGTGTTATCCTTCACCCTACGTGGATACCGAACTATTAAAGAAAAATCCGCAGGGAAGAAACAAGCATGCACAAAGCAGCATGACAAAGAACAGCTTCGACACAATTCACTCGGCTCCAGACAAAGTCGGCAAGCCCCGATACAAGAATGAGCATTGGAAGGCGCCATATGTAAAGATAACTTAATCTTATAGGTTATTATTAAATAACAAGTGAAAAATAGTTAAAAAAAAAAAAAAAATGGTCCGCTGGAGAATGCCCTACCATCACCAATAAATCTCCCCAGCGAAGAAACCTCAAAAGGGTTTATATGCACCCAGAAATGTTCGCGGTCTGGGCCTTGTCAGAGCTAAATGGGAGGCATACCTCCAACATATAAACATTGCAAATAAACTTCTAGAAGATGGCAATGAATATGTGCAGAAAACAAGAAGACTGAAAGAAGAAAAAGAAGACTGTCTTAAAAAACTTGACCAAGAAGAGGATGAGGTCAGAAGAATTCGAAGAAAATTAAGGGAAGACTCTTTTCATAAATGGTGCCAGCTTCCGTCAAAGGGTAACGGCGTGATTCTCTTCTCTCAATATAAAAAAAGTAATTCCTGGATGTCGACGAAAATAGGAATGTCTTGCAGCGAATGGAGCACAGCCATCAAGCTGAATTGCAACTCAATTCCAGTTCGAACGATTCCTGGCAGAAGCTCAGGATTCCGTTGCAGAGCCTGCAACGAGCCTGAAACTCTCCCCCACGTCCTGGGCGTCTGTCAGAAATCAGAACTTCTAAATAAAATATTTTATTCTAACCCTTCCTTAACTCCAAACGCAACCAAAATTTCAACACATTAGTTTTAATGAAAGTAGAACATGCAGTAAATGTTTCAACTGAATCCCATGATTCTAAGTACCCAAACCAAAAACGGCATTCAAAAATTATTTTTTCAGTTTTCTCGAAAACGGTTAAAGCTATCGCCTTGAAAATGGTTCCATTCGTTTTCCTAGCCCAAAAAGCCTATAAAAAGAGTACTTACAAGCTTATGAACTCAAAAACGTAAGCGTTACGATTTTTGTTTGCGCGAATTTCGCCCCAAACGCCATCTTCCAGTGGGCGGATTTTGCTGGTTAACGAACTTGACCTTTCAAATTGGACGAAGGATTTTTGTACCAAATTTCATCAAAATCGGACCATTCGTCTTCTATCTAGAGAGCGAACAGACAAATATATATATATATATATATATATATATATATATATATATATATATATATATATAAATAAATATAGACATATATATATATATATATATATATATACAAATTTGAACCACCGTTATTTTCGGTCTCTAGGGGTTCTGAAACGCGAAATTTTCTAGTCGGCACTTCCGGATTGTTTCATTGTATCAACCCTATAAGCGGGGTTCCTCCCTATGGGGGAGGGAGGAACCGCGCTAAAAGAAAATTCAGAAAAGAAAAGGAATACAATAAAATACAACACATGTACCCAATTGATGGCTTATATACAGGCCGGAAGCTTACTATCATTCCAAGCAGAAAAGAGTGTATAGGGAAAAAAAAACACAATACAAAGGAAGATTTTCCTTGGAATGATTAGAAAGCTGCCGCCATCTATGGTCAGCTATCAGTTGGACATGACTGTTTTTCATTCATATATATATATATATATATATATATATATATATATATATATATATATATATATATATATACATATATATATATTTTTTCACTTTTTCTTGTTTCTTTTTCTGGCAGGGGGTCAATAAAGTAGTACACACTTTGTGTGTACTACTTTATTGACCCCCTGCCAGAAAAAGAAACAAGAAAAAGTGAAAAAATATATATCGGGTCATCATTCACCAGAATTAATATATATATATATATATATATATATATATATATATATTTACCAGCTGACCCGGCAAACGTTGTTTTCCCATACACATATTATTTCTAGTGCTTATTTTGGTAATAAAATAAAAAATAACTATCTTATTGTAGGTAAATATAAGAGGATAATAGATAGCTTTGAATGATGACGGTCTAAAAAAATAGCTAAATACCGAACATCATTTTTTAAAAAATTCATTGTACTTTATTATCCTAACTAATACATTTAAAATTATATCTCTATCACTAATTATGAATATTATCTCTAATATTATTAATTATTTCTAGTTTTAAGCAGGCAGCCCTTGCGTGACCGGAAGATGTTAACAGACAATTTCAGTTTTTACATATTAATTTATTAGTTGCTCGTTTCAACTATTAAAAAAATAATAAAAATTACCAATAAAATGTGATTTTTTTTTTTTTACAATTTTGTGAAACATTAGAGCACACGCGCGACCGGAAGATACCAACAGATATTTTTAATATTTTTATCCCTTTTAAGTCTCTCCATTTCGCAACTTTTCCGCGGTATTACGACTCGAAAAAAAGTTATTGATATTTGTCAACCCATCCTAGTCTGGAGGACTGGAGGCTTTATTCTCATCACGGTGAGAAGTGACACCGGTAGACGCCTGGAGGGAATAACTGATCGAGTGATAATTGATCAGTTATCGAACACAAATTTTTGAAATTAATTAAAGCACTAATATCGCTATTAAAAAAGGGGGGATTGGTGGTAGAAGGGTGAAAATTTAGGGTTGTATTTTAAAGCCAAATAAAAAAAAAATAAGAAAATTATAATAATAATAAAAATGTTTGTCAAAAAAAAAACAAAACATTTTTCGGGGCGAAACTCCCTTATCACTTAGGGGTATAAAAAATAGATAACATCCCATTCTCAGTCCTACCGAATATACATACAAACTGTCATGAAAATTGGTGAAGCCGTTCCGGAGGAATATGGTCACAAACACTGTGAATTTTATATAATTTATATATATATATATATATATATATATATATATATATATATATATATATATATATATATACATGTGTCTACATCTCTGACGCGGTCAAAAATGGCTCAGTTTTGATGAAAGTTGGTACAAAAATACTTTGCCTAATTTAAAAGGTTCAATAAATTAACGAGCAGAATCTGCCAACTAGAAATACACATAGGGCTTTTCGTTTATAGACTTGGGGGATAGAATTATCAAAGGTTCTTTAATGTAGAAAAATGAATGAAACCATTTTACATTCAAAAAATGGTGTAATTCGAAATTCATTCAAACTAAGATGTTTAATCTTTGGTTACGTTTGGAAATATTAGACAAAAATATATTATTAACAGACATGAAAGGTTTTGGAAACTTAGTATCGCCAAAATGACAGGGAAATAGAGATATCATGATATGTATATGATCTCTTGAAAGTGATCATTTGAAAGCTTACTAAATTTACTAGGAAAAATGTTCTGATGTAATTTTCGATGGGGCGGTGGCAATCGGAGAAATAAGTACTTAATACTGTTTTTTTAACTAACTCCCCAGCCACGTACACGAATATCAACTCTCCACGTTATAAATATTTCTGTAGGTAACACCTAGGAATAGTTTCCATCAAAATATGCTTGACGTTACCTCACTTATATACGCGTGACATGATTACATTATTCAGATGAGTTCATTAGCTGACAGAAGAAGAATTTAATGACTAGCTAAGGAAAATGAAAGCAGTCATTAGATGGAAGAGAACCTCATCCAATTAATCTAAAATTCCTATCGTAAAGAAGACAGGAAAAAAGTTCCTATCCCGTGCTACTCGTCATGAAAACCCATGGGCGTATATAGGAAATAATTTCGGGGGGGGGGGATGGTATCATTTACTAACTATTTAGAACTTGAAATAGGTTTAGGCAACTAAAACGCTATTACACCTAAAATAAAATATCTTTTATAAACTAAGTGATCTGATGTAATTTATTTTTAAGGGTTCTATGATTTTTATTATCCAATCAAAATTTCGGGGGGGGGGGGCTGCAGCCCCCTCAGCCACCCCTTATATACGCCCATGTGAAAACCACAGCATTATCTAAAGCAGAAAGGATTTTAATGAATATATGTCCTCCTTCAGAAACGAGAGGTCAAACGAAGTTACCAAATTAGTCCAAAAACAAATCAAATAAAAAATTCGGTCACAAGCAATCAATATAATAATTATGACATGTTTTACTCTTTACAAATTGCCATAACCAGTCGATTTATTAATTTATGCAGCTCCGGCGTGATGGACATCTTTAAATTAAAATTGATTCTTTTTAGCACTTTCCTCCGAAGGAAAGTAGCTATTGAGGTTGGACTCATGACGGAATTTTTGAAAAATTTCTTCAAATCTTTATCGATCCTACCTAGTAGACACCGAAAATGACCCCCGTTAAAATTTATATATATATATATATATATATATATATATATATATATATATATATATATATATATATCTATATATATATATATATGCATATATATATATATATATATATATATATATATATATATATATATATGTGTCTGTTAACACGATAGCGGCCAGAGTTTTTGTTTTTTCGTCACGAAACTTGGTATATAGCATTCAATTAGCAAACGATTGAACGAGTTCGTTAACCACCAAAATCGTTCCACCGGAAGGGGGGGTTTACCCCTAACCCAAAACACTAATTTGACCATTTCAGCCGTAATATTTGTTATATTTCAACGAAACTTGGTATTCATTGTGGTAATATAGAGAGAAAAGTGAGATATAAAAATGAACTAAATCGGTTCATAAGGAGGGGGGGTTTACTCCGGACCGACAATACCAATTCGCCACTACCAGCCGTGATTTTAGGTATATTTCGACGAAACTCGGTATTCATAGTGGTAATCTACAGGTAAATATGTGTTGTAAAAATAAACTAAATCGGTTCATTAAGAGGGGGGGTTTACTCCAGACCCACAATACCAATTCGCCACTACCAACCGTGATTTTTGGTATATTTCAACGAAACTCGATATTCGTAGTGGTAATCTACAGGTAAATATGTGATGTAAAAATAAACTAAATCGGTTCATTAGGAGGGGGGGGGGGGGTTTACTCCGGACCCAAATTACTAATATACTCATACTGGTCGTAATTTCTGCTGGGTGAACGTGGGTAACTCATGGGAAAGAAGTGTTATAAAAATGAGCTGAATCAGTCAATCGGAAAGGGGGGTTTACTTTGTAATATATTTCAATAGAAAAGCCAGCCAGACATAGGTCCACAAAGGCGCCGCAAGGAGCGCTAGAGGGACTGTATCCGGTTCCTGCGTTAGATCAAAATACGATAATATGAGGTTTTTTGTATTTATTACGTAGTGTAGTAGGTACCATGTGTAAACATAACTCTGGAAGCAAATTAATAATTTATCAGTTACTCATTACAAAATTAAAAGAGAACTATTCATGTTTTTATTTTATTTATGTAGGATATTTTAAGCAAATTGTTCTGGAAAGCAGTCTACACTACCAAAATTCTGAGGAAAGTGCTTAGTTATGCAGCTCCTGCGTGACGGACTTTTTTACGTTATTTTATTTGTCGACATATTGGGGCCTTATTTACGACAGCGAACTTCAATTCCGACCAACCAAGGATCGCCAGTTAGAAAACCTGAGCTACAAGTTTCACTTTCTATGCGTTCCTGTTAGTCCTTAGGGAGTGACCCGTCCTCTTTGTAAGGAGCGAGTACACCTCAGCCTTCCGCAACCAGCTGCAGTAATCTCGTCAGGGAAGGTCAGCTTCATAAAACCCTGTTGATGATGGAAAGGAAAACCATTTCGGTCGCGAAGGCATTTGCTTTTCTCTATCTCTGAATTGTCAAGCGATTGAAAACGAGAGCCGACACGATCAAATGACAGTTCTCTTAATCACGAAATGGGCTATATTTTCTGTTTTAAATAGCTACGATATACTTCAATCATTTTGTTATTATTATGCCCCCAAAAAACTAACGTTGAAAGAAATAGCCCAAGTTCCAGGCCCCTCCCAAAGACAGTTTTCCTATGAAAGTTATGACATCATAGTATTTGGCCTCGTTTTGGGCCGTTAATATCTTGTCAAGAACCTAATAAAATCCTTATCTGTGCATTTCAAACTTGGACAGTTTTCATTAAATGATAAAACTTCCTATATACATGTTTTAGGGGGGATATCAATACTTTTTGTAATTGAATTTTAAGTTGGTCGTCGACGTTTGGCTTGAGGAGGATGACCCGGGGAAACGTCGCTTAGTAGTGCGTCGAGCTGTTTGTCAGGTATTTTTGGGCGTATTCGAAAAGTTTTGGGGAAAGGCTGAAGCTCGACCCTTCGATATTTTCAGATTTTAGCGTAAATATGTTTTAGCGGTGACCAAACTGGAAACACCCGTTACAAAAAAGTGTCCGCCGGCGTTCGTGCATGCGCCGTGGCGTTCGCGCAAGCGCAATTGCGTTCGATCATGCACATTGGCGTTCGAGCATACGCAGTGGCGATTGCGCATGCGCAGATGCCATGTACGAAAAAAGAAGACTGTATGTGTCACAAAAAATTTTCCGCTGGCGTTCGCGCATGCACAGTGGCGTGGCCATGTACGAAAAAGAAGACTGTATCTGTCACAAGAAGGTGTCCGCTTGCGTCGCACGTGCGCGGTGCCATTAACGAAAAAGAAGACTATATGTTACAGCGATTTACATAGGTTTGTCGGGTGGACCTGTGCGTTCCAAAAATGTGTCACATAAAAGTGCCCGCTGGCGTTCGCGCATGCGCAGTGGCCATGTACGAAAAAGAAGGCTATATGCTATACAGTACATTACATCTGGTGGACCTAAAGCAAATTTATGTTCCTGAATATGAGTAGAAGGCTCTAAACGAAATTCGTTTTTCCTTGATTTTAATTTGATATCCCGCATATACCAAATACAAAACGTGCTTCTCCCTGAGAGCGGAGGCAAACACGACTTTTCAGGATTGTTCGATTTTTGTCTTTTAACACCATAATGTCTATCATCCTGCACAATTTCAAGTCTATGGCTTTTCGGGATGTGCCTAGTAATTTTGAAGAATGAGTCAGTGCGCCAGTCAGTGAGTGAGTCGTATAAAGTTCGATTTTAAATCCCCTATATCTCAGAAACTCGTCAATGTAGAATTATGAAAATTTCCAATTTTACTCACATCTGTTAGTATAATACCTGTGTAAAGTTTCATAAGTTCATCGTTTACTGGTTCAAGGTTATGAGGGGGTAAACATTGGCTCTAATACCTGAATATTAACATCCTCATGTGAAATATACACTCAGTCTGCGTAGGCTGGAACTTAGTCAGGAAGGCCCCATGCGTGAATGTTCAGGACGAAACAAGGAAGTTAAGGGGGGGGGGAGTGTGTAATTTCCGCCTAGAGTTTACTACTGTCAGTTTCCTGTGGCCAGCGGAGGAGACTCGTTCCCGATCCTACCTCGGGAGGAGGGGAAGCCCCCAGGATCCGAGGCCGACGTCCGGAGTAACCTTGCTGGGTCTATCCCACGTGCTGGCTGGGAGTGTTCGTGAACTTGGGATCCGGCCTCTATCGGGACCCTTGTTCACCGACATGGCTAACGGGGAGCGGTAATGACACAAGCACGGGATCTGCCCTCCATGGGAGTTCAGTTGAGTGTCCGCCTGTTTCTCCTTTGGACGGAGACCGTAGGGGGTGTTTTAACCTCCGGGCTGGTGATCATTCCAGGTGCTGGATGCTCAGGTTGCTTTGCACTAAGGGTGGTCAAAAATCGTACTACGGGTTGAGTTGGTGGCAGGGGCCAAGTTGTGGTTCGCCTGTCGCAGCGTAGTGGTAATATGGTTGGAAGCACTGCAGTAGAGTGCCTGAAACGTGGTGGGGTTTGTGTACTGAGCGTCGCATAGCACTCGACTGCAGGGTGGATGCTGTGCGTGGTAGGTCCTATTTCCGAAGACTGTCTCGCGAGCCCCACGGCACTACTAAACCCCGGGGGTTTGCGGTGATGTCCTCATCTTGATGAGCCCGATGGATTGTGGTCAAAGGCGGGGGGTCTGTTGAAGACTTAACACGTTATGTATGGCCCTCTTCCGTTCCCACTTTTTGGCGCACGCACACTCCTGTCAGTTTCCTGAGCATTTCGGTGCCTAAAATCTAGATTCTCTTAAAGACGTTTTTAAATTTTTCACAACATATCGAAGCAAAATATTAACTGTTTCTATTAAAATATTTACAAATACTATGCAATAATGCAGTTCTTGCGAGTCAGAATTTTATGTTCAACGTTAGTTCCGAAATTGTTGAAAAATAATAACACTAATTGTAAGTTGACCATAGTGTTTTTTTGGGGGTTTTTTTCGCGCATCGACAAATCTTGGCCATTAGCGCCAACATCCAGGGTGCAGCCAGGAATTTTCTCAGCGAGCCCTGAGATGAGAAAATTCCTGCCGCCGGTGGGGATCGAACCCACCATCTCCCGCTTATGAATCTAGCGCGCTAGCCACTAGACCACGGGTGACCCCAAGTTGTACATAGTATCATTAGCTTTAGAGATTAGAATTATGTTAAATGCATTATTACTGTTTTTAATTATTTACTAAAACTGAAACTTGTCAGAAGAACAGGGAGTCTAGAAGCATAATCATGTGTTACAAATGAAAAAATTTTCAATTGCACTAATCACCGAAGCATTTGATGCACCAAAAAAATAAATAAAAAATAAAAATCCATACCTTGTTAGTGATGGGTGGTTCGGTAATGTTGGCGGGTTCCACATACATCTGATCATCAACAATCTCATCGAACTTTGAAGGTTTTGCCTCGGAGGTGGCGTTCAACCTCTGGCCGGCACAGCTGGAGGCAGCTATAGCCAGAGCCACCCCCACCGTCCAGCACCACCTCATTCTAAAACCAGACAAAAAAATAAATAAATAAATAAAATAATGTTTTTGGGGAAAATTCACAAAATATAATGCAGTATGATTCTGACTTTTTAATAGCTACGGATTAGACAGTTATCTCTATCTCTCTCATGGGCGTATATAAGGGAGGCTGAGGGGGCTGCAGCCCCCCCCCCCGAAATTTTGATTTGATCGGTAAAATTTCATAAAACCCTTAAAAATAAATTAAATAAGATCATTTAGTTCATAAAAAATATTCTATTTTGGGTGTAATAGCGTTTTAGTTGGCTAAAACTCTTCCAAGATCTACATTGTTAGTATTCCATACACCGGAAATGGTCTCAGCCCCCCCCCCCCCCGAAATGTTCCCAGCCCCTCCGAAATTATTTTCTATATACGCCCATGATCTCTCTCACTGACATATCCCAATGACAATAATTTTCGTCACTCTATATAATCGAGCCTGAAGAGTCGATGAGAACCGGTTGGGAACTCGTGGTAAGTGAGAGGTGACCATTCCAATGCTTACGAAATCCTCTACAAAAAAGATTCTGACCCAATTTTCGATGAGGCAATGTCAATGAGAGAAATACGTGCTTAAAACTTTAAAAGTGTTTGTTTTGGATGATTTTGAGTTAAGGAAGTGTTAACACACACACCAAAAAAAAAATATATTATTAATCGACACAAAAGGTTTTAGGGACCTTTAAATTGCAATTAACATTAATATGAGTATTTCAGTATTTTTAATTACATTTAACACTCAAATGAATGTTTTCGTAAATAAAGGGAATTAGAAACATATTTGTAATAGTATTTTCCTAAAGTGGTCTAGTGACTAGTGCCTTAGATTCATAAGCGGGAGATGGTGGGTTCGATTCCCATCCGCGGCAGGAATTTTCTCATCTCAAGGCTCGCTGAGAAAATTTCTCGCTGCACCCTGGATGTCGGCGCTAATGGCCTAGATGTTGATGCGCCGTAAAAAAAAAGAAGTATTTTCCTAAAGCGAACATTGGAACGGGGGAAGGAGTAATTTCCCCTAAGGATACTATTTGCCAACAATCTTGCATTTATTTGAGATTTCGTTGGAATATGTGTTTCACTATTGATCTAAACAAAGTAATAACTGTTTCTGCTCTATGTGTTCAAAATTAAAGTTTTTTTTTAGATGTTATTGTTTCCTTGTCAATGTAGTTACTCAACGATACAGATTATCTACTGCCTTTATTTAGTTGTGTTTGCCTACAAGCAGGATTCGAACCTACATCTTCGGCTTAGGAGTTCTTACTCTCCTTCGAGGTCATCGGGCGTATTCACTTTTATTTGTTATCAGTTCTTTCTGAATGCTGTTAACAATTACTGATTGTGCCACCGGCTACCTGTTGGCTTTATCAATAGCTAGTTCCTTTGCAGGAATAGAGGCACATCGGGTTGCGAAAAGTCATTCTCCGAGGAAGTCGTAGCGAAGGTCTAGTCGGGGTTAAGAATTGTTATCTCTCTGTCCGATTGTGAAACCCTCGCAAAGCGTCACTTATCTACGGACAGAACACTCCTGACAAAACTTCCCATATCACGTGTGCGGCCTATTTTTTCGGCGGTGTCTTAACGCTGAGAGTTGCAGAACATTTTATCTATCTAATTAGTGAGTTTACTCAGCTCAACAAAAGTGACACAAGTTATTAGTGACATAGTCACCTGTCCTTCTCTCCTTCCGCTTAAACATTTTTACTGCTGATGTTTCAACTTTTCTATGTTTTAACTATTAACTGTTAACATTATTTATTGAAACAGTTTAAAATATAAGGCAACATATCATAAGTTTACGTTTAATCTTGGAAGCTGCTCAACCAAAAAGACGAGCAATAAACTCAATTTCAATACCTTTCATACAATAGAGACAAACTTTGTTTGTTCTTGGATTAGTCGCTTTCGAAAACGTAAAAAAGTATTTTTTAGGAAAGATCTGTAGTGAAGCTGCGAGCGTTTCACAACCTCTAACCGAAAATTGGTTACGGAATAAATATCATTGCAGAACCTAATATATATATATATATATATATATATATATATATATATATATATATATATATATATATATATAAATATATATATATATATATATATACAGGGTGTCCCAGTCTATGTGTCCACCCCCTTTTCCTCCTAGAGTTCTTGGAATTTCGAAATGAAACTTGGTAGGTCATAGTTATGTTGCATGAGGTTTCTTTTAAAGGTTTAGTTGACTTTGTAACATTCTCCAGTTTTTCTCCAGCGCATCTAACTCTTGATTTTATAATGGTGGCAGGTATTTTTTATGACGAATTCTGATAGAAAATTTAATTTTAAGACTAATTTATTCCAAAACATCTTTTGATCCGACGCACCGTTTGCGCGTAAAACGCAAAAAAACTGAAAAATGACGCCCTTTTGTAGACAAATTCCTATTTATCACTGAAACCAAGCCTTTTACGTAAAAACACCTCGATACAAACGTTGTAGCCTATTAATTTTCCTTTCAGGTGATACCAAGATCAAATTTGTAGGTTTAATATTTAACGGAATATTATGAATGAAAAATATACCTTAAAAGTTTTCAAAAGTAACAATTAAGAAAATCGATATGAATAGAAAAAAAAGTAGCTGACATAAACAATAAAAAAAAGTACTTATTTACTTTATGAAAAAAAGTATATAAAAATTATTATAAAACAGAACAGAGTAAATTTATTTTTCCATATGAAATTATTATATAAAAAAACTAAAAAACAAATTTGCCTTTGTTTTCATTCATAATACCCCGTTAAATATTTAATCTACAACTTTGATCTTGGTATCACCTGAAAGGAAAATTAATAGGCTACAACGTTTGTATCGAGGTGTTTTTACGTAAAAGGCTTGGTTTCAGTGATAAATAGGAATTTGTCTACAAAAGGGCGTCATTTTTCAGTTTTTTTGCGTTTTACGCGCAAACGGTGCGTCGGATCAAAAGATGTTTTGGAATAAATTAGTCTTAAAATTAAATTTTCTATCAGAATTCGTCATAAAAATTACCTGCTACCATTATAAAATCAAGTGTTAGATGCGCTGGAGAAAAACTGGAGAATGTTACAAAGTCAACTAAACCTTTAAAAGAAACCTCATGCAACATAACTAAGACCTACCAAGTTTCATTTCGAAATTCCAAGAACTCTAGGAGGAAAAGGGGGTGGACACATAGACTGGGACACCCTGTATATAT
Organism: Gonocerus acuteangulatus; assembly: GCA_946811695.1. Classification (NCBI taxonomy): domain Eukaryota; kingdom Metazoa; phylum Arthropoda; class Insecta; order Hemiptera; family Coreidae; genus Gonocerus; species Gonocerus acuteangulatus. Next base: position 105,083,947 of record OX328125.1, on the reverse strand, counting down.
GTATATATATATATATATATATATATATATATATATATATATATATTAGGTTCTGCAATGATATTTATTCCATAACCAATTTTCGGTTAGAGGTTGTGAAACGCTCGCAGCTTCACTACAGATCTTTCCTAAAAAATACTTTTTTACGTTTTCGAAAGCGACTAATCCAAGAACAAACAAAGTTTGTCTCTATTGTATGAAAGGTATTGAAATTGAGTTTAGTGCTCGTCTTTTTGGTTGAGCAGCTTCCAAGATTAAACGGAAACTTATGATATGTTGCCTTATATTTTAAACTGTTTCAATAAATAATGTTAACAGTTAATAGTTAAAACATAGAAAAGTTGAAACATCAGCAGTAAAAATGTTTAAGCGGAAGGAGAGAAGGACAGGAACAAAAAAAAAAAAAAAAACACAACTTAATTTAATATATAACTTTATAATATTGAAACAAGTAAAATAACGTAAAGAAGGTTTCTCGTCACTTGGTAATATGTTAGAAATTAATGTGTAATATTGTCTAATTGTGTAATTGGATGTATAATTAATTACATAGCGGGATATATTGATAAGAAAAATCGCACAAGAGAATGAAGACCTTTTCGGAAGATAATGAAAAATATTAGAGACTAACGGCCTTTTTCCTGTAAAAAAAATATGTGTCTTTTTTTTTTTCTTTCTTTGTTTAAATTGCTTAAAAATAAATAAGTTTTTATTTAAGGCTATAACTATAACAGCAATACAGCGATTCATTTTTATATTATAGATATTGTTAACCCTTTGTTGCATCGTGATGCCTGCAGGCATCATATTATATTTTACACTCCACAGAGCACTATGTCGAGTTTTTTTCAAATTATATTTCGTTTCCTGTAAGCATCAGCATTGTACTTTGGTCCCAAGAAGGAATAAACAAGTTAATGTTGACAAAACCAGGAGTCTCGTTTCTCACACTAAGGGGACCCGTTTCGCTACGCCACAATATTATTAAAAACGTCCAATCTGACCTAAAAAAAATCCTACTCCTTGGTACTAGTAGTGTATTTTACGAAGTGAAAGTTTGTTTGATTGATGTTTTATTTTTTTGTCCCAATTTTTGTAGTTGTTCATTTGTTTCCTGTGGGCACCATCATGCATCTGATACAGAGGTCCGAGCGATGATTCCCATTATCTGATCGATAATGGGAAGAGGAGAAACAGATTTTTCATATTATCACAGCACCAGATGATAGTGAGGATGTCGACGACAATGTTCTTTCTGAACCTTGGCGTATTTTCAGCCAATGTTTTAGAGGTAAATGGCGACGATTTGAATGGTCCCTTCTCAGATTTGAATGATTTGATTGAGGCTGTACTGCCTGATGTATCTCAGAAGATGAGATGCAGGATGGAAAACTCCAAGAACCAAACTTGTGCTTACTGTGATAAATGTGAACTTTATTTGTGTTTAACCAAAGGCAAATCATGTTTCAAAGATTACCATTTGTGAATTTTGATGATAAGTGAAGAGAATTCTTTTTAACTTTAACTCATAAATTCTTCAGATGTTTCAATAAATGTAAATGCTTATGCACGTTCATTCACAAAAACATTCCTCCCCATACGTACAATAATGCCTACAAGCATTACGTTTTTCATAAATTTCTCGAAAAAAAAAAACTCGATGAATTTTTTCGGTATTTTTCCCGTTATCCTGAGGCTTATTTCTACCTCTCAGATTTTTTTTATGAGAAAAGAAAAAAATCATGCATCAAAGGGTTAACGAATTAAAAAAGACCCAGCTGCTGAAATGTGCATCCGCGAGATGAAGACAGGACGAGGAAGAAACTAATCCTTAAAACATTATGTCATGTATCTAATTTTCCACTAAAGATGATTCCTTCTGTCCATTTCCTCCATCCATTGTATTACTAAGACAATGTTAAATACATTCTGTCCAGGTTGATGATCTATTTCCTCCATGGACCCCAGACACCGGAAGTAGGTAAAGAGGCTAATGTTGCTATGAGAAAGGCAAGAAAGCTGGAAGCCATATTAGTATACATATGGAGTGATTAGATACCCGTGTAATCTCCTCCAAATCTATATTATATGCAGATAAACCATTGTTACAAGCTCCATTCTCAGAGAGGTAAAGCAGCTTTTAAACAGTTTCGCTGCCAAACTAACAGGCTGCTTTAATTATCTCTAGTACTTTCTATACGACTGAAAATCAAAGAATAATAGATTTTTGTTTATTTACTAGCTCTGTTACCCGGTGTGCTATGCTACACCTACTTTCTACATTTATGAAAGCAAAAATAAATTAGAAACCAAATAATTAATATTAAAATCTAATAACACAAATCTGTAACTTTTCGGGTTCACAGTTTCGAACCCGTGGCCTCGGAGTTGTTAGTCCTAGACGATTTTAACCTAACTTATGACACTCCCCGGATGTCAAACCGGACGACACTCACCTGCATGTGTGCCAATTTTGGTCAAAAGGCGTAGATTTGTATAATGAACAAACATACAGATAGACAGGTGGTAGACGTTCTTGACTTAGCCTACGACTCTCCCCGTATCAACACCTACCTCTGTGCCTAGATTGATCAAAATCGGTCAATCGGTTTGGATTTGTATGAGGAACAAACAGACAAACACGTGATTTTTATATATATAGATTTACGGAGGTCTACAACAGCAAGGTGATTTTCCCGCATACTTTGTAAAACTATAATTGATTTTCACAAACGACAAAGAATGATACGTAAACGACGAATTATAGCTCAGCTAACCACTAGCGTATGCAGAACATAATTTCGGGGGGGGGGGCTGGTAGCACTTATGCATTTGGGGTGTGGGGAAAATTTTAAATATTTTAGTCCAAAATGGTGAGTTTTAATGTCCTCTGGACACTTTGTAGATCAGGGTAACTGTAGAAGACATTTTTCGTTGTGTTTTTCTAAATGAAATGTTCACACTAAAACAAAATTTCGGGGCGTGGCTGCAGTCCCCTAAGCCCACTTTATATACGCCCATGCTGCTAACAATTGGCTATTTAATAAGGAAAGTAGATTCCATATTCACATATTTATAAAAACAAAAAAATAAACAAATTGTTTACAGTGATATAGTAATGTAGGTATTTCCCAAACATTTCTTTGTGGTTTGATACTGGGCATGAGGTGGTTGGTTAACACTATGCTCAGCTGATAGAAGGCTGTGAGTCTCTGAGTGCTGCTGCCCCCGTCAAGCTTTGCGCGTGGTTCGCACTTCTTCATTGTTTTCCAAGTTTGCTGGGAATATTTAGGGATCGTTGCTTAGGCGTGGTTTAGAATGGTTGAGAATGAGTATATTACGTGGATACGATTTTCAGCGACGATGGAAGACTTAAAAAAATGGTTCTATAGGGAATGCCAAAAACGGTTAAGGTTACTTAGGGAAAATCTTTCAATAATTTTCAGCAGGGGAGAAAGAAGTCACAGAGGTTTAAAAATTAGTAGAAAGCCTGCAGTATATTTGACTCCATCTGCTCTATAACATTAGGAATACAGTAAATTAAGAAGGAAAATGTCTTTGTTCAAAACAATATTCCTGCCTGCGGTCCTTTATGGTGTTAACAATTGTTCTTTTATCGTCAAGCTTATGAGAAAGGTACTTGCCATAGAAATGAAATATCTTAAAAAGGTCAGGAGGAATGAGAAGAGGGGACTGCGGGAGATAAATAGGATAAGAGAAGACTTAATTGTAAATCCATGAAGTTTTAGAAGAGCGTCAACTAAAATACGTTTTTTGGTAATGGAGTACCACAAGGCTCATAGACAGAAACCTAAATGGTTTCTAGAAGCAAAAAGTGTAGGAAGACCCATGCTGGGGTCTCCCGTGGTCTAATGGTTAGCGCATTGGATTCATAAGCGGGAGATGGTGGGTTCGATCCCCACCTCCGGCAGGAATTTTCTCATCTCATGGCTCGTTGGGAAAATTCCTCGCTGCGCCCTGGATGTCGGCGCTAATGACCTGGAAGTAGATGCGCCGTTAAAAAAAAAAAAAAAAAAAAGAAAAAAAAAAAGACCCATGCCGCAGTAAAAAACAAAACAAAGCGGTTTGGGCGAGCTAAAGATAGCAAAATAATTTAGATTTAAAAAATAAAAAGCTCCATTCGTTTAGCGAATGGCTCCATTCGTTTTACTAGCCCAAGAAGCGTGTAAAACGAGTACTTACAAGCATACGATGTAAGCGTAAATATTTTTTTCGCGCAAATTTCGCTCCAAAAACCTTGTTCCGGTGGACGGATTCTGCTGGTTAACGAATTTGACCTTTCAAATTAGACGAAAAATTTTTGTACCAAATTTCATCTAAATTGGACCATTATTGAGACCAGGAAAGCGCGAACAGACAAATATATATATATATATATATATATATATATATATATATATATATACAAATTTGAAACACTGTTATTTTTGTTCTCTAGGGGTTCTGAAACTTAAAATTTTCTGGTCGGAACTTCTGTATTGTTTCATGAGGTCAACCTTACAAGCGGGGTTCCTTCCTATGAAGGGAGGGAGGAACCGCGCTAAATGCCAAAAGGCAGGCAGCGTGCAATGGGCAAGATGAACTGAGGCCTTTCCTCCATGCCCAATGATGAAACTAAGGAAGAAGCAATAGAAGAAGAAATTTACTATAATATCCTTAAGCTTTTAAATACCTCGTTAAAAAAAATGCATCTCCTAGACAGAAATAATTATTTATTGTGTCCCGCTTCAATGGGGATTTCACAAAGATCAGTATCCTCTGAACTTAGCTATTCTAGGAAATCAGCATGGTTATTGGTGTTGGAAGTGTGTGTGATTATGTAATGTTTTAGACGTTGGGTTCACCTATAAATAGTGCTTATTATAGATGGAAATATAATATCTTATAAGCCAACACTGCAAACGTTCATCAAATAAGGTTGTATAGTCCTGTGTTCTTGAGGTTAAGTCAGTAAAGTTTTGATGTTCTGGCTATCATTGCCTAGGAGTTCTTGCATATCATACGGTATGTTGTAATTGCTTCTTCTCTGGCAGTCTGTCAGTAAATGTTTAATCGTAAGTTCTGTGATACATATGTTGCATATTGGTCTGTTGTGTCTTGTCATAAGAAATTCGTGGGTAAGTCGAGTATGTCCAATCCGTTATCGAGCGAAAATAAAAATTTATCGACAGAAATAAAAATGTATTTATATTTAATTTTTTTTATAAGTAATGCCAGAATATTTATTTACAATAAAAATATAAATAAAAGTTACATTTATTGCTTAAGCCAGTGCATCAAGTACTCCCACCAATCTCTTACAGTCCTTCACAGCTTATAACACAGATTTCTCTTATTTAATATGATGACAAAAAAAAAACTGGCATTACTAGAATATGCTAAGTATGGAATAATGTGGGTAGTGAAGCCATTGCACTACTGATGCAGCCTCTTGCGCGCAGTCGTTATGAGCATCTGATTGGGTAAGAGTGCAAAGCAGGAATATCGTTGTGCAAGATGAAATATGTCTAGAGAAAACTCCACCATCCGGGTGTTGGGTGGATTTATGTTTTCCTGTTGTTTGATAAGGAATATGACTGGTGTTGGTAATTACATTTTAAGTACCGCTTCTTGCAGTCTTCTCTCTTTGAGTGCAGTTTGGGTGAATGGCCTCTTGCTTAGCGATTGCTGGCGACATTAGAACCCTCATCTTTCTATCCTTGTACGTTGTTGGGTGTTGGGAAACATCCATTAAAGGGACATGGGATTGATGAAGATGATGCGGGTTTATTTTGATGAATGGATATAGCCTTCATTATGAAAGAAGGTTGACAAGTTGGCTGCGATACAACACCAATAGAGCTGACATGTACGGTAGAAAAACACTCTGAAATGAATCCATTCAGACTAGAAAACCAGCTCGTGTAATTTTGAATGTGTGAATTGTAAACGTTGATGCTATGGGTTAAGTAAAAAAAAAAAAAAAATAGTCCCGTAACATGCCACGAGGGCCCTCAGGAGCAGATCCTACAGAGGTATCTGACTCATGACCATACGGCACACTAGGGAGATAGTGTGGTCAGTACTACGCTCCTGCCGCCTGATTTTCCCCTCCTGGTTCGACGCGTAGGGCCATTAGCACCAAGGTGCCCATTATATTATATATATAAAAATCACGGGCGTGTTTGTTTGTCTGTCTGTTTGTTCCTTATCTAGGCGCACGGTAGTGCGCCATGCCAAGTTCCGGCCTAAGCATACTGTGTGTTTATTACAGGCGGTCATAGAGCCGATTTTTACCCTCTCATAACTTTCAACCAGGTAAAGATAAAGTTATGAAATTTTACACAGGTATTATACTACTAGATGTGAGTAAAACTGGAAATTTTCATAATTCTACATCGAATAGGTTCTGAGATAGAAGCGATCGAAAATCGGGATTTATAGGACTCACTGACTCATAAAAATTATTAGGCACTTCCCATGATTGGTATCAAATACCAAGCAGTAAGGGGAACTTTATGCAGAATCCAAAGGCCCTGGTTTTATATGAAGTACAAAATCCAGTAGGTATGCGGCAACTAAATTTTAATTAATACTTAGAAAAAAGTAAGGAGATCCCCAAAAAAACATAAATGTGAAATAGAGGCCAAGTCCCCCCCCCCAAATATTTGCCAATACAAGAGATGATACAAGAAAGAAATGTCCAAGTTCATTACTTGGAAGACCTCATAGTTACTTAATAAGGACAGTAAAGACACTTCAACTGACCTTTAAAAACAACAATAAAAATACTTATATCCAGTTACTAAAACATCACATTCCTCAACCAGGTATATTCTTAAACTTGGCAATGTTTAGTTTTCTCTTTAAAGATAATTTTGGCACAAATAAAACATTGCCAAGTTTAAGAATATACCTGGTTGAGGAATTGATATTTTAGTAACTGGATATAAGTATTTTTATTGATGTTTTTAAAGGTCAGTTGAAGTGTTTTTATTGTTCTTGGTAAGTAACTATTAGGTCTTCTAAGTAATGAACTTGGACATTTCTTTCTTGTATCATCTCTTGTATTGGCAAATATTGGGGGGGGGGACTTGGCCTCTATTTCACATTTATGTTTTTTTGGGTACAAATCCACACCGTTTGACCGATTTTTACCAAACTTGGCACATAGGTAGTGTTGATCCGGGGAGTACCATAGGCTAGGTCAAAATCCTTTAGGACACAGTTCGGAGGTCACCACTTATCCGAACTATTTCCAGAAGTAATCTGTGCTTGTTGAATATGAATATTATTAAAGTACCATTTAAGATCCACAAAAACGTAGCATTTTGACCTCCTGGATCTATGACCTCCGATTACATCGTTCAGAGAGTTCGATGCCTATGAGATAAACATGAACTAACCCGACACCCGGAAGTAGGTTTCTACGGCTCATCTTCGTGGCTTACACAACCCTAATCCTCCTGGTACACTCTTGCCCAACGAGGATCTCACTGTGCACGTTGACGTCATCTCGTCTTGTCTTATGCAATACAAACCTGTGTCCGTTATATTTCCAAAGAAATCTGCCACCTTTTGCATCCCATTTACAATATTCATGACGTAAGGCTACCATTGTCTTTGATCTATCATAAAAAGATTGAATAATTTTTTTTTGTTGAGGAATTTAATAACTTGGAACTAAAATATATAATACCAACTGGAAAAATGAAAAATATTATTAGTTATGCTTTAGTAATATTAATCGTGCATTTAGAATGAGATATTCTTAAAATAATTTTCTATGAGACCCTACACCCCCAAACACACAGTTAGTAACAAAAGTTTCTGGACACGAATATTTTTCGAACGCACAAAATTCACAATTTCTTGTGAAATTTAAAAAAATAATAATGAGCACTATTTCGGCTGTTATTTTAAATAACTAGATATGCCAAAAACAAAAAAATATGTTTTATATTAAAAATGGAGAAAAGAACGAGGTTTTGAAAAACAAATTTACAATCCACAATGAAACACCGAGAGGAGTTTCTTCCCCGTCCAAATCTTGTTTGGCGGGTGCAGGTATTGGACAATTGCCTTACATTGAAGAGAAAATTAAGGCAGCATTATATTGTGATATTATGAAAAATTAATTTAATACGGTGGTGGGGTCACCGTTCGGGCCCACTTTTTTCTGGCGATTTGGAGTCGGAAAATAGTCGACACGTGACCGAAAGTTTCGTCCAATGTGATTTAGGATCTTAGAATAAAATGATGATTTCTCTAATTCATTTGTTTTAGGAAAAATAAAGTCGTAAGACAATAATTTATGCTTCGTAAAGTAAATTTAAAAATATGTTTACTTCTTCAAGTAAACTAGCATTATACATTTCATCACATCAGAAATAATAAACGAAACCAAATTTCATCAAAATCAGATCATCCGTTTAATATATATATATATATATATATATATATATATATATATATATATATATATATATAAACATCATGATCACCTATAGGCCTCTGTGGACATTTTTCATGGGCACATCTGGATTTTTTCATATGGTTGACCTCATAAGCGGGTTTCCTGCTTATGGAGGGAGGGCGAAAAAGCGTTAAAATTAAAAAAAAAAAAAATAGTATTTTCTAGAACTTATGTTTAACATTCTCGAAAGTTATAAGAATTTATCTAATTTTTTGAAAATCTCCAAGTGATGTAAATATTTAATAATTTAAAACAGAATATTAAGTCACATTACCTGATTTATTTACAGAGGCTGTTTACTGATGCTGTGCTCCAGGAAGTACAAGTTGGTTGATTTTGTGTGCATCAGGAATCTTAAATTATCTGAAAATTAAACAATATTAAATATTAGCTAAAAAGAACAAATAAACAATTAATAAGGTAACATGGTTATTTTTTCTAGGATCCTCTTATTTTGTATTGATCTACTCTCACTTATAGGTCTTTGTTCTTTTGTTGTTGTTGTTTTTTTTTTTAATATGAAGTTGATTAATTGTAGAATTGGATTTATATGTGATATATTATAATTTATAAATCTGTATATCTGTATAATTTTTATTGTATAATTGTAATTATATCTAATAATTGTATTGGGCGAATCGCCTTGGTTGCGGCTGCTCATAAATAAATAAAAATAAGAATGAAAATTTGTGTAAAACGTTTAATACAGCAAGCACTGTATGGTACGCCTGGACTGAGAGCACCGTTCGGTGCTCTCCCACCGCTTCCCAGAGACCCTATGGAACTCGGGCCCATTCAGTTTCTCGCTGCCCACCCGTCTAGTAACTGCCTGCTTGGAGTTCTCTCTCGCTCTTAAAGTGCTCTGAAAATGATTGAGAAGACTAAGCCGTTTGGATATTCCATAGCAGCGGTTCATCCCGTTCCAATGAATCCAAGCACCGTATGGTGCTCATTAGTTTTCGTACGAATTAAAAAGCAATATTTTTTTTTTTAATAAAATAAAGTTAGTGTAAATAACTAGTGAAGTTTAATTATTTGACCTTCCACTTAGAACGAAAATTCGAAGATTAAGTTTAGGCTCGTTTTCATGGGGCAATAATACGAAACTGTGGCCATGGAATTAGGGGAATTGCCTCGTCTGAACGAGGTGGCGTGAGTTTGCCTCGGACCTCATCGGGTGTAAGGCTGATTCACGAACGCCCACGAACGGTATTAAACGTGTTTGATGTTCAAGCTTGGTCTCGAATCCCACCAGTCGCTTCTGGAATCTCAATGCAACAAGTGTTTGTTGGCTGCCGTGAAAAGGATTTGCGATGCAATGACAATTCTAGGATTTAAATCAAATCATGTCAACGCCAAATTCAATAATTTACGAAGTTCATATAGCCAGGATCTTCAGGGTAATCATATCGCAGCTCCAAATCTAATAGATTGGTTGCCCCAAAATTCCTCCTTTTTTGGATTCACTCTCTCATCCACCAACGATTTTTCTTCCGTTTTGTAATATTTACTTGACATTCCATAAATTAGGCCAAAATACTACTATAAACCGTACCGACAACTATCTTGTAAAATCCATGATTTCCATGAAAATACTGAATCGTGATTCGTGGCCGTTTGGACGGACATGCGATCTCATGCTTCATCCCCACCTTGATTTTGGCGAGGGAAGAGCCAAGAAAGCTAGATTAAGAGCGCGCACGCATTCGTATTACTGCCCCGTGAAATCCTAGCTTAAAGGTCCAGCTGAATAATAATAATTTTTTTTTTATTCCTATAATGTTATAAAAATTATAAAAAATTATTAATTAAAAAAAAATAAAATAAAAATAAGTCAGATGGGAAGTAAATAAAAATGAACCGCCGCAGTAGCACAAAGTGAGGCAAGATGGCGGCAGCATTGAACGTGTTAATAGAGTTTATTTGAGATAATATGAAGTAATGTTTCATCCCCGGGATAATCATCTCAGAAAGAAAAAAAAAATCCTTTGATGATTATAATTATGTATTATAATGTTTCATGCTCTCTTTAGTTTATCATCAGGAGTTTTTAACTGATTGTTTGTAGTAAAGAAATGTATTATCCCATATGAATAAAATTCTCTTGCATATTAATATCATCAAGCCAGATCTGCCTTTATTAAAATAGATATTTGATCATCCATCATTTTAGTGCGGTGCCTCCCTCCCTCTATAGGGAGGAAACCCGCTTATAAGGTTGACCTCATATTGCAATTCTGAAATGCCGACTAAAAACTTTAACGTTTCAGAACCCATAGATCACGAAAATAACGGCGGTTCAAGTATATATATATATATATATATATATATATATATATATATATATATATATATATATATATATATATGTGTCTGTTCACTCTCTCACAAGCACAAAAATGGACCGATTTTGATTTAATTTAGTACAAAAATACTTTGTCTTATTTCAAAGGTCTTAAGTAAGTTTTACTCGTGAAATTCGTGCGAAAAAATCGCTGCGCTTACGGATTTCAGTCTGTAGCCTTTAAGGGACACCTTTCATAGGTTCGGTGAGAAATGAAACCATTTTCAAGGCGATATCTGTAACCGTTTTTGAGAAAAGTGAAAGGTTTTTGGTCTGGGTACTTAGAAACATTTAATTCAGTTTAAATATTTTCTTAATTCATTCCACTTTCTATGAGTATATTCTGAAACATGAAATTTTGTAACTGGCACTTCTGGATTGCGTCATGAGGACATAAGCGGGATTCCTCCCTATTGAAGTCACTACCGTGCTAAGAAGTCTTTGGTGCTATAGGTAGGCTTGCCATATTTTTGGTGAGTGAAAGCGGGACACACAAATAAAGGATGGGTATACCGGGGAGGGGGGGGGGGTATGGAATTAAAATGGTAAAAATTAGAAGCAAAATGGTGAGTTTCACCTAAGCCTAGAAAGTAACGGGATGGGTAATCTGGCACTCTAAATTGTTAGTCTTCCCACTTTTTGAAAATAAAAAAAGGCTTTTTTGCTACTTAATTTTCCTGCGTTTGCTCACACATTACAGTTAGAATACTTCTCATTTATTTGACTCGGTGTGCGGTAGTAAAAAATGTTGATTGTAGAAAAGTAACCGGTTCATAAAATATTCTTAAAATCATAAATTCATTGCGTTTTATTTCTTACAGCCGTTTTCGGGTCATTGATAAAACCGGGCGAAACTCCGGGACAAGAGGAAAATTCTGGTCCTGTCTCAGTCAAACCGGGACGTAGCTATAGAACAGTTTTGCAGTTACGGTATTAAGTATACACACACTGCTTAGTTTCACATCAGTAAATAATTTTGAACTAATAAAGCGAGCCACAAGGAAAAACGTCCGACTCGCAGGAACTACGTCGTCTTAGCGCGGTTCCGTTCTTATCCTTAATTACCTGAACTAACGGGGGCGGAATGGTCTTGTCCAGGAAGACTCCCAGGACATAGAATAGAGAAAGGTAGATTGATCCCTACCGTATAGCTAGACATTGTGTACGTCGAAGGAGGTAAGAAACAATGAGAGACGTACCCAGCCTTTAGAGCCTCCAACAATCTCTCACCTATCCATCCTCCCGCCGACACAAAGGTGCGGATGTCCCCGCAAGCCCCCGCACATACGCCTCCTCTCGTATGTCCCCTGGAAAGGAATACCTATTCCTCTAGCTTCAACTCGGAGACAGTCAGTCACCAGAAACCTGGGCAGACTGACCCAGAATATCTAACACACGCCACTACGTCTGTAACCGACGAAGCCTGAAGGGCCCCCGGCCACCAACCCAACCCGTAGTACCATTTTAGGACTTAGTCCATCTGGTCTTGAATGGTCACAGACCCGGAGAACGTTCTCTCCTACGGTTCCCCTATCCATAGGGAACCAGGGGTGGGGGCTAACCCTGGCTCCCCATAGAGAGGGAAATAGCTAGACTACTCATTTAACTGTTCAATGCATTTCAATAAAACAATCAATTAAAAAGTGCGGAAAATAGGAGAAATACTGTTCTAAAGAACGACGCCAACGTCAGTAAAGTGGAAGAAAATATTCAAAGTAGTTGGGGGTGGGGGGTCCTTCCCTTTGGAGGGAGGAACCGTGCTAAAAACGTCATGGCTGATATAGACGTCATAATTGACGTCATTGCTGACGTCAATAAATCTATAAAGCTACCGTATGACGAATTCAATGCATAAATGGCCCCCATAAACAGCCAAATGATTAACCGAAATAAAAATTCTCTAGAAAAAGGTTAAGAGATTCAGTAGTACTCGTATGAACCAATGACAGTAATCTTTGAATGATCAGTCGAATTAACGAAACACCTTTGGGTTATAAAGAATCTATCGATTCCACAAGACTAACGAGTCAATATATCGAATAAACATTTTTACAACTGAATAAACTAAATAACATTTTCAGACAAATAATTACTTAAATTGACGTACAACATGTTGTTACTGCTTCCCCTCCACGTGGGGAAGCAGTAACAACATGTTGTTGCACTCCACGCAGGCTTCCCCCCCCACGTGGGGACAATTATTTTCCAAAACCAATGAGCGACAGGCCTTTATAATATTATGAAGAGTCCTCATAATAACATTGTTACGTCTATTCATAATGCTAACAATATTCTTGATCTTTCTACGTTCTTCATGAATAAATCTTTACTTTATTCATAATTTCGTCTTTCAGAAGTTGTTTATGACCATTCATATGGAGAGAGGAGGAAAGATCAGCATGGTGCTTGCCTCGCCTGCTTATTCGTTACTCCAAATGTTTGGGTGATCTTGAACCCAGAAAAGTCTCACTCAATTTCCTCTAGAGATTATACCATATAGCAAATCTCGGATTTTCAGAAGTTATGAAAAGTTGCACCGTTCTCGAGAAGTTGATCTCGTTCGCGATCCGGATCATGAAATGAGAGCTTAAATGAAGTTATCTCCATAATCAGCGCACGCGCAAAACTCATTAGCATTTCTATTGGCTCTTTCCTATGGGCAATTCCATTGGCTGTTCTTTCTTTCATTCTTGTCATCGTTTTGTGTTCACTTAGATTTTTGTAGACAATAGCAATGAGAAAAGAGACTCTTTTGAAGCAATGTTAAAGTTGCATATCGGTCCATTTTCTAATGAAACCCCAGTAATCTATATTACCAACGAGTTGGATTAACTAGAGTTTCGATATAACCTTGAGCGAGCGTAGCGAGCGGAAACGCAAAGCAATTATGCAATTAATATAAGTGCTAATGTTATATAACCTAGGAAACCAGTAGCACTTACGTTAATGGCATAAATGCTATGCGTTTCCGCTCGCTCAAGGTTATATCAAAACTCTGGTCAATCCAACTCGTTCATATATTAATAAATGGTCCTTCCGTCGCAATGTGGCCACAACTTGAATTGATTTCTCATTTAATGATCCGGATCCCTGAACGAGATCCACTTCTCGAGATCGGTGCAACTAGTACGTAAGAACCTACTATCGTATAGCGCGATTAGGGGACTATTAGAATGTGTGCATATAAGAAGTACCAGCAATCCAGCACGGTTCCTTCTAGAACGACGATGCAAGAGACTGATAGCTGATTTTTGCTGCCAATGAAGATATCACAAACTGTGGCATTTTGAAGTCATCAGTGAAGATCCGTACTTTCCCTGTGGACTGTCTGTTAGGAAGCACACCCTGTTCGTGGAACTTTATGCATGCATTGAAATGTTGGGAGCCGCCGGTCATGTAAGATATATTATTCTAAATACTTGGAGCAAGACGGTTCCGCTCTCCTGACTATTCTAAGTAACCTTTTACAGGGGACGTTGTTCTAAACCGCACGTTTATATCATTTCTCGTAATCCCTGTAACGATATACTTCCTAGTGTTTCCAGAGAATCATTTAATCTCCCGTTGGTGTTATTAAGTACAGCTGGACCATGGTACAGCTGACCTGGACATCTGCTTGTAAGACAATGAGGGGTGAACGTCGACGCAAATGCAAAGAATCGAATGTGAAAATCACCACTTTCCAGAGCGAAAAAACTTTTATTCATTACTTCGCTCTTGGACAGTAAAATAGTCTGCAGATTCGACCTTTTGACTGCGGTTACTCTCCCTTTCACTCAGTGAACATAGATTCGAGAGTTTGCCGTCCATCAGTCCAACAGCAATCAGTAAAATAGTCTGCAGATTCGACCTTTTGACTGCGGTTACTCTCCCTTTCACTGAGTGAACATAGATTCGAGAGTTTGCCGTCCATCAGTCCAACAGCAATCAGTAAAATAGTCTGCAGATTCGACCTTTTGACTGCGGTTACTCTCCCTTTCACTCAGTGAACATAGATTCGAGAGTTTGCCGTCCATCAGTCCAACAGCAATCAGTAAAATAGTCGGCAGATTCGACCTTTTGACTGCGGTTACTCTCCCTTTCACTGAGTGAACATAGATTCGAGAGTTTGCCGTCCATCAGTCCAACAGCAATCAGTAAAATAGTCTGCAGATTCGACCTTTTGACTGCGGTTACTCTCCCTTTCACTGAGTGAACATAGATTCGAGAGTTTGCCGTCCATCAGTCCAACAGCAATCAGTAAAATAGTCTGCAGATTCGACCTTTTGACTGCGGTTACTCTCCCTTTCACTCAGTGAACATAGATTCGAGAGTTTGCCGTCCATCAGTCCAACAGCAATCAGTAAAATAGTCTGCAGATTCGACCTTTTGACTGCGGTTACTCTCCCTTTCACTCAGTGAACATAGATTCGAGAGTTTGCCGTCCATCAGTCCAACAGCAATCAGTAAAATAGTCTGCAGATTCGACCTTTTGACTGTGGTTACATTCCCTTTCACCGAGTGAACTTAGATTCGAGAGTTTGCCGTCCAGCAGTCCAACAGCAATAAGTACAGATTTAATATGAAAAATGCTGTTTTTCAAATTCGATACTTTGCATTTGTGTCGAGGATATTACTGGCAAATATATTAACAAAATATACTTAATGAAATCATGACGACGAATTTTAAAGATCTCATTACTTCAATTCTTGACTTGAATCAAAACCAGAAATACTAAAATTACCAATATGTTTTTTTTCCAAAAGGGTTCATTTATGATTAAGTTCGATGGTAGATAAGAATAGAATTAATGCTTCTTACGATTTATTAAGATCAGCTCGACTTTTTAGCGCGTTTCCTCCCTCCCTCCATAGGGGGGGAACCCCTTATAAGGTTGACCTCATGATACAATCCGGAAGTACCAAATAGAAAATTTCACGTTTCTGAACCTATAAATCACAGAAATAACATATACATATTTATGTACTTGCATATAATATATATGTATATATAGGGTTAAGAAGTCATGGTAAGTATATTTTATAAAATAACTCGAAAACGGTTGGGAATCGTTGTAAATGGAAAGTAACCATTCGAAAGCATACTAAATTCTGTACAAAAACGCTCTGAAGTAATTTTCGATTGGGCGATGTCAATCGGAGAAATAAGTGATTAAAACGTCAAAATAGTTAGTTTTGTTCGTTTGAAGAGGTTTTTGTCTCTGTTTACCTAACTCTTTAATTGTTTAATTGCATCTAACAGTAAAATGGGTATTTTAGTAAAGCAAGGTAAGATAAATATTGGTTATAGCGTTTTCAATTGCAAACATTGAGAAAGAGTATGGAGTAATTTCTGCTTAGGATACTT
Source organism: Gonocerus acuteangulatus (assembly GCA_946811695.1). NCBI lineage: Eukaryota > Metazoa > Arthropoda > Insecta > Hemiptera > Coreidae > Gonocerus > Gonocerus acuteangulatus. Next base: position 105,067,780 of record OX328125.1, on the reverse strand, counting down.
TCAGTTCCTTTTTATGGCGCCAAAAACTTTACTTCTCTTTGAGATTTCATTTTATATGGATCCAGGAAATTCGTGGTTCTGTGGTTCGGCGCAAGAGGTACAATTCCGAAAATTACTAGCACTCTCTTACAAGAACTTGGAATCCTGCCGGAACAACTACCTCATATAGCTAAGTCAATAATTATTGACTCGCTGGGCATAATAAGCCCAATAAGCCAATATTTATGGTCACTAAAGGACATCACTCCTGTGGATTTTGATAATAACCCTGAATTGACATAGAACTGGCTATTTTTAAGCGCAACAAACGTCCTTCCCTAGATTAAGCAGTTTGTTTTTTTTTTTAAAGAACTATTTTTTTGGCATTTATAATGCCCAAGAACTATTGAAAACCAAGGTAAAAATTACAAGATCATGAGATAAATGAATGCCTCGAAGAATGATCAGCATGCTGTGTCTCCAGCAACCCATGGGCGTATATAAGGGGGGTCTGCAGCTTGATTTGATGGTAAAAACTGGTCGTAAAACCCTTAAAAATAAATTAAATAAGATCACTTAGTTCATAAAAAAACATTTTATTTTACAAGTAAGAGCGGTTTAGTTGCCTAAAACTATTCCAAGCTCTACATTTTTAGTATTCCATATCCCGGAAGTGGTCTTAGCCCCCGAAATTTTCCCAGCCCCTCCCGAAATTATTTTCTATATACGCCCATGCAGCAACCCAATTAAGTTGGGCAGTCCTCTTTATTATTTGAGTAAATAAAGTTTTCTTATTCTTCTTGTTTTAGTTATTATTAGTTAGTTAGTGTATCAGTAAAAAAAAAAAAAAAATTGATATTTAAAAAAATTACAAAAAAAAGAGGAAAAAAATTAGAAATATAATAAAAATAAATATATATATATATATATATATATATATATATATATATAAAAAAGAAATATATATGTATTAAAAAAGATAACATATAAAATTATACATAGAGGAAAAAAATAAATAAAAAAAATAATTAAAAACTATACAAGAGGGGAAAAAATAAATAAGTAAATATTAATATGATTATGTAGTCTATTATTTGTATTGATAGTGCTATACTGTATATTAGTATTAGTAAAAATAGTTCTATTAGTAATTAACATGTTAGTAGTAAGCAATGATATTAGTAAAAAAAGAAAATTGAATACAAGTTATCAAAATAACAGTTCGTTGTCATGCACTGTCCTAAACAGAAAATTCCAAACCCTTTCACGACATATACACGACTCTCTAACACTACACTTGAGGGCGGTGAGGACCTAGACGTTTTCTGCCCTTAAACACCCAATCCATCCATCCATCTTATTCTTATTTTCACAGAAGATGAAAACCTCCGAATAACTGCTTCTACTTCTTTACTAATGAAACTAAGTATATGAAAGGAACCTTGGCGCTAATGGCCTAGTTATCGAAGCGCCGTAAAATAAATAAAATGAAAGGAACGGCGCTAAGATGACGCAGTTCCAGCTTTTATTTTTTACATTCATTTAAGGTGTTTCCTCAGGAGCTACAAAATTCACTAACTGAGGCTGATACTACAAAAGCAAACCTTATTACATTAGACAAGATTATGATCATAAAGACGCCATAAAATATAATATTATTGCTGGTTAACAGTTCACTACAAGATCTAAATGGCTTGAGTGATTTACAAGAAGTGTTGTATGCTTACTTAACTTGCTGCTAGTTATTACAGCAGAATCGCTAGCATTTACGACTTCCTCCCTTAGTTTAATACTACCAGCTGACTATACGGGTAATGAAGTCTTGTAATGTAGTGAAAGCAGTGGTTCCGCTTTGTAGAATCTAGGGGTTGAATCTTCTCCCGGGGTAATAATACAACAATAATTACACTTCTTCCTTTTAGAAATTATATATTTTAATATTTTACGTAGTTTTAGGTTGAAAATATGTGATTTTCTGTTTATTCGATTACGAAGGAATGGCATTTAATCTAATAAGCCTTCGTTGGTGGTAAAAGTTGTTGCAAACGTCTCAATGTTATCAGTTAATATTTCTTTTCATCAGGTACTCCATAAAATACCAAAAAAAGGTACGACTCACAGGAAATGAGTCAAACCAGCGTTTTAGCGCGGTTTCTCTCTCCCTCCAAAGGGAGGAAACCCGCATATAAGGTTGATATATATATATATATATATATATATATATATATATATATATATATAAATATATTTAGATAGAACGGCATTTTTCTCCAGCGGTGGTACTCCTCCTCACTTCTTCCTGGGATATTTCGAAGGATTCCTCTCCATCTTCGTCAGCCAGGTACTTGTACAAGTAACTGGCTGACGAAGATGGAGATGAACCCATCGAAATATCCCAGGAAGAAGCGAGGAGGAGTACCACCGCTGGAGATAAATGCCGTTCCATCTAAAAATATCATCCCAGCGACGAAAAATAAACATCAAGTATATATATATATATATATATATATATATATATATAGGGTGTTCCGATTTTAAATGGCAAAACTTCAGGAGCGTGAAGGGGACAAAAAACTAAGACAAAAAGTCCTTTAGAGATTTGCTCGTTTTCCTTCGTTTTGGAGAAAATCGCAAAAGAAGAAACGAAACAAGTTTTCATTTTTGTACTTACTTATTTAAATTTTCAATGAAAGAGAGATTGAGTCATTTCATTTATTTAAATTTTTTGATGTTATCAGCTATTTAGTTTAGTTAGTGCTTAATTAAATGTTGCCCTCTTGCAGGAACGTAATCATTACATCAAGCACCGACTTGATAAATTGCAGCTAAACACTGTTCTGATGATATTTGGTGCACTTCATCTATGATTCGGTCTCTTGAGTTGATTGACACCGAATAAACTTCCTGCTTAAAGGTGCCCTATACGAGGAAACCAATTAATTTAATTAAATGTCTTTGCATATTTTAGAAGTAATAAATTCTGCAATATTTGAAGATGGTACGGGCTGCGATTATCGCCTTTCAATGTTCCTCATATTGCCTGCTGCGATATTCCTAATCGCCGGCGCGCAGTGGGACGAATGACCAATCTAGGCGGAAAAAATTCATGTTCGAAATTGATGAAACTGTTGTATTCAGTATGAAGGGAAATAGTTCATGGAACCATATTCGTGGTTGTTTTGATTTTATCAGGCGAATTCCAAAGTAAACACAACGCTGTAAATAGTATTTGATTCGACGGGTTACTTTTGGTTTAAACTATTCAATCATTCAATTGAGCTCCGTACATCATCGTACTGATATTTTTTTCATTTTTAGTTTATTATTAGTGAATATATACTACTGTTATTAAAGCAAGTGATTCTCCAAATAATTAGTTTATAATTTGACCCATTATTATAATTTTTTTTAACATGCTTTAAAATAAGGCATTTTTAAAACTTAAAAGGACTTTTACTAAAAAGTACCCCAAAGTACCTCTGTGAAATTTATGGTACAGGTTACTTAGAAGGTATATGAGAGAAAATTGAAACATTTAGCTGCTTTCGTCTGCTTATGTGTTTTGTGGAAAATAAATTCCATTTCCGCGGAAGCTATTTAGTATTCCGCGGAAGGTATTTAGAATTTGGTGAAATTGAAAGGATGTAGATTCAATATAAATTGCCATATTTGGAAACGTTTGAGATAGTAAATATTATTCCAACGTTTTCAGCTACATTAAAGACTCATTTATAATAAAAAATTGCGAAAATAAAAATGAAATGGCACGAGGCTGGAAGATATCCGGACAGATTTATAATTAAAAACAATCATTGGCTAGACAGTATGTTCATGTTCGAATACTTGTTTCAAGAAATTTTGCCATCTACTTGTATGTCGCTATTCGGCGACTGCTGAGTCCAGGGAAAGTTAAATAAAGTTAAAGTTATTATAAAGAAATAGAATTCGCCATAGAAGAATCTGTTAGGAATTCGGTGAAGATTCGATGCTAAATCTTATCAGATAAATAGTTCAATCTCCCTCAGAATTTGCAACTCAAATGAAAATAATGATTTAGTAAAACTAATCATATGTGTATTTTTTTCTAATAAAGAGGTCCTTGCTTTGATGGTAGACTACAAATTAACAAAGCATACTTACATTAAAGCTCGAAAGCTAGCTCTAAGAAAAGGCCATTGTATTTAAAAATCATTCGCCCCCCCCCCACTCCAAGAATCCAAACCCAAGGTAATTGTCATCCTTCATCGTGTGATATGTCCGTTACTGAAATATTCGAAACCATAAACGTTCAGAGCATTGTAAGCCGCACAACTCAGAGACTTGTTTCAGCTCAAAAAGAAATTATTCAAAACCTTCTAGAGCTACTCAGATATCTATGAACCATCTTCCTCTGTTGTTTTATATATATACAAATGTGTATGATTTTATGATTATTAAATATATTTTACTTATAACTTTGGTTTTATTATTATATTTTGTAATAATAAAACTAATAGTATATTTTATTCATACCTGTTTCTTTAATTTTATTTTTATTGATTAATTTATTCTCATTTTCCCTCAATTTGTTGCAGTAACGTCAAGTTTTAATATTCTTTCTAGTTGTTACGATCAATAAATTCAATAGCCAACAATTACCCGCGTAATTGACTTAAAAAACAAAAAAACAATTACCTCTATAAATGTGTCCTTGGGATGAAGCGAGATACTTGATGTACAATGTTAACTATTGTAAAACCAAAAACCCATCTTCAGCGGCCTCTCTTGCTGCTTGGTCGTGTATTCGATGGAGCACCTGTAATAAGGAGTAAACGTTACTAATGATAGCTATTAATGAGAAGTAAACAAATATCTTAGTTATAATAGATTAGTAGTAGATATATTTCTGGAGTGTAAGTATCATAAACGTGTATGGGAGTGTATGTATTCCATCTAGTTGAACGGTTTATAGTTGGAACGGGTTATAAGGTGATTTTGTGGAGACGGACAAACAAAAGGCTAGATTTTTCTTTTCGAGCCCAAAATGATGTTTTCACACTCTTGGCAGTTATACGGCACAATGGCTTACATGTAGGCTTGCAGTATATTTGATGAGTGAAACCGGGACTCGTGTGGAATGGGCATACGGGGGGATATGAAATAAAAAAGTCCGTCACGCAGGAGCTGCATAACTAAGCACTTTCCTCAGAATTTGGGTAGTGTAGACTGCTTTCCAGAACAATTTGCTTAAAATATCCTACATAAATAAAATAAAAACATGAATAGTTCTCTTTTAAATTTGTAATGAGTAACTGATCAATTATTAATTTGCTTCCAGAGTTATGTTTACACATGGTACCTACTACACTACGTAATAAATACAAAAAACCTCATATTATCGTATTTTGATCTAACGCAGGAACAGGATACAGTCACTCTAGTGGTAGAAAGCGCTCCTTGCGGCGGCTTTGAGAACCTACGTTTGGCGGGCTTTTCTATTGAAATATATTACAAATTAAACCCCCGCTTTACGATTGACCGATTGAGCTCATTTTTACAACACTTCTTTCTCATGAGTTACCCACGACGTATACAGCAGAAATTACGACCGGTATGAGTATATTAGGAATTTGGGTCCGTAGTAAACCCCCCCTTCTAATGAACCGATTTAGTTTATTTTTACAACACATATTTAGCTGTAGATTACTACTATGAATACCGAGTTTCGTGGAAATATACCAAAAATCACGGCTGGTAGTGGCGAATTGGTATTGTGGGTCCGGAGTAAACCCCCCTTTTAATGAACCGTTTTAGTTTATTTTTACAACACATATTTACCTGTGGATTACCACTACGAATACCGAGTTTCGTCGAAATATACCAAAAATCACGGCTGGTAGTGGCGAATTGGTATTGTGGGTCCGGAGTAAACCCCCCTTCTAATGAACCGATTTAGTTCATTTTTATATCTCACTTTTCTCTCTATATTACCACTACGAATACCAAGTTTCGTTGAAATATAACAAATATTACGGCTGACATAGTCAAATTAGTGTTTTGGGTTCGGGGTAAACCCCCCCTTCCGGTGGACCGACTTTGGTGGTTAACGAACTCGTTCAATCGTTTGCTAATTGAATGCTATATACCAAGTTTCGTGACGAAAAAACAAAAACTCTGGCCGCTATCGTGTTAACAGACACACACATATATATATATATATATATAGATATATATAAATTTTAACGGGGGTCATTTTCGGTGTCTACTTGGTAGGATCGATAAAGATTTGAAGAAATTTTTCAAAAATTCCGTCATGAGTCCAACCTCAATACTTTCCTTCGGAGGAAAGTGCTAAAATGGTACAAATTAAAACCAAACAGGTGAGTTTGAAGCTCCCTTTTGGATCTTTGTTTGTAGTCGTAATAAATGGACATATACCATTAACACCGGGCTTCCCATAGGTTACCACGCTTCCTGGACATTCATAGTGGTGCAACAAATTTTTTTAACGGGCCCATAATGTAAAAACGCCACCTGTTCCACGTGGGACTTGAACGCGCAACTCCGTAGGAAGAAATCGGATTCGATAGGTTGAGACATCTTTGAGAAGGTATTATGAACAAAATATTTAGTCAACAGGCGAAATTAGTTTTTGTACTTCCGTGTATATTCTTAAATATCAGAAAAACGTTTCGGAATCGTGATAAAACGAATGTTACAAATTTTAACAAATTTATCAAATAATAGATTCAATCCTTAATTTTGTTTGAGCTAGCTCTGTCGAGGAACATCGTGTTTGAAGAGGTGCTTTCGTTCCATGCAAATCACATTCGATAAGTAAGCAATGCATAAAAATGCGCTAAGATGACCCAGACCCTGCGTGTTGTGCTTTTAGCACTTTCCTCCGAAGGAAAGTAGCTATTGAGGTTGCACTCATGACGGAATTTTCGGAAAATTTCTTCGAATCTTTATCGATTCTACCTAGTAGACACTGAAAATGACACCCGTTCAAATGTATATATATATATATATATATATATATATATATATATATATATATATATATACGCATATATATATATATATATATATATATATATATATATATATATATATATATATATGCGTATATAGTTATATATGTGTCCGTTAACACGATACAGGCCAGAGTTTTTGTTTTTTCGTCATGAAACTTGGAATGTAGTATTCTTCCATCAAACGATTGAACGAGTTCGTTAACCAACAAAATCGCTCCATGTGGAGGCCGGGTTTACTCCCTAGCCAAAGTAGTTATTTGCCAATACCAGCCATAATATTTGTTATATTTTAAAGAAACTCGGTATTCGTTGTGGTCAACTGAAGAGAAAAATTGTTTATAAATATAAACTAAATCGGTTGACTAGAAGGGAGGGTTTACTCCTGACAGAAATTACTAATTTCCTTATACCGGTCTTAATTTCCGTTGTATTGTAACGAAACTATACGACCTGGATATCTAATAAGAAAGAAGTGATATGAAAATGAACTAAATCGGTCTATTGGAAGGTGGGGGGGGGGGGGTGTTACTTTTTACTATGTTTGAATTGAATTCTTCCGCCAAACGTAGGTTCGCGAAACTCTTCAAAAAGATCAAAATGTGCAGCTTTGTGTATTTAGTAAGTAGTGTAGTACCCCGCATACACAAAACGAAATTAATTAATTAAAGGAAATTAATTAGAAAATTAATAATTGAAACAGCTGCTCATAAAAAAAGTCCTTCACGCAGGAGCTGCATAACTAAGCGCTTTCCTCAGAATTTATGTAGTGTACATTACCGAATAATTTGCTGTAAATAAACTATATAAATAAAATAAAAACGTGAATAGTTCTGCTCATTTACATTTCTTATGAGAACTCTTCAATTATTAATTTCGTAAATAATTTGCTTCCAGAGTTATGTTAATACATGATACTGTACTACTTAATAAATACACAAAAACTTCATTTTCCGTCTTATGATCTGACGCAGGAACAGGATACAGTCCCCCTAGTGGGAGATAGCGCCCCTCGAGGCGGCTTTGGGAACCTACGTCTGGCGGGCTAATTCGAATGTAACAGAGTTTAAAGTAAACCCTCCTTCCCAATAGACCGATTTACTTAATTTTTACAACACTTCTTTCTTATGAGATACCCACGACGTATATCGCGTTTCGTTACAATACAGCAGAAATTACGACCGGTATGAGTATATTATTACTTTAGGTCCGGAGTAAACCCCCCCTCCAAATAACACGATTTAGTTTATTTTTACAACACATTTTTCTCTGTTGATTATCACCACGAATACCAAGTTTCGTTGAAATATTACGACAAAAATTACGCCTGGTAGTGGCAAATTGGTAATGTGGGTCCGGAGTAACCCCCCCCTCCTAATGAACCGATTTAGTTTTTTTTTCAAACACAGCGTATTTCTCTCTTTAGATCAACATAACGAATACCGAGTTTCGTTGAAATATAACAAAAACTACGGCTGGCATGGTCAAATTAGTGTTTTGGGTCCGGGGTAAACCCCCCCTCTCGGTGGACCGATTTTGGTGGTTAACGAACTATATATATATATATATATATATATAGATATATATATAAATTTTAACGGGCGTCATTTTCGGTGTCTACTAGGATCGATATAGATTCGAAGAAATTTTTCAAAAATTCCGTCATGAGTGCAACCTCAATAGCTACTTCCCTTCGGAGGAAAGTGCTAAAATGCAAAAGAGTAGAACAATTTATGTTTTTATTTATTTTATTTATCTATATAGGTTACAGCAAATTATTCAGTAATGCAGTCTACACTACCCAAATTCTGAGGAAAGTGCTTAGTTATGCAGCTCCTGAGTGACGGTCTTTTTTATTATTCCATTGTGTATTTTTCGATGGTATCGTGTTGTATGATTTAGTATGTTTGTTTATATGCGTGTTCCACATATAGGAGCAATATATCATACCGCTATTTAGAGAGTGACAGAATGACTTGTACTTATGATAATATTGATGATCCATTGATCTTTATCGCAGAATGACAAGAGCAGGAAATTGATGAGTATTTAGAGCAGTGGGTTTGAGGTGTTAGGTAGTTTACTTTGAGAGTTTGAGGTATTTACTTTTTAAACTTTTAGGCAAACCACTCCATCTGAATGAATGAAAAAAAAAACTTTATTCTGGGACTTCGTCCCATAAGAATTAAAATAAATACAAAATAAACAATAAATAAGTTTAACCTACAAATATAAGTAAAAATAAAGAAAAATCATAAGTATAAAAAAAACGAATACAAATATTATATGTGAAGCCTTAAATAATACAATGAAATATAAGTAAATATGTACATTAATTATAATTGGAATGGGGCAATGATGATACAATGTTCAGAGGGGGATGGGAATAAAATTAAAGAGTTTAAAATAAACAAATAAATATTAAAAAAAAAAAATAAATATTAAAGAAATGGGGGCTATAAAAAGATATGAACAAGAATAAACACGAGATGAAAACAACAATATAATTTACAAAGGTAATCTGGTCTTCCTGGTGGTCAAATCTTAAGAAGCGTCTTCCTGGGACGATAGGAGAAAAGCAAAGAGGCGGGATATAAATGCAGGTAAGGAAGGTGCACTTATAAATGCAGGTAAGTGTCGAATGTAAAGAGGAATAGAGTTCCAGAAGGAGGAGGCTCGGGATAGAAGTAGGAGGCTCGGGACAGAAGGAGGAGGCTCGGGACAGAAGGAGGAGGCTCGGGACAGAAGGAGGAGGCTCGGGACAGAAGGAGGAGGCTCGGGACAGAAGGAGGAGGCTCGGGACAGGAGTAGGAGGCTCGGGACAGGAGTAGGAGGCTCGGGACAGGAGGAGGAGGAGGCTCGGGACAGAAGGAGGAGGCTCGGGACAGAAGTAGGAGGCTCGGGACAGGAGTAGGAGGCTCGGGACAGAAGGAGGAGGCTCGGGACAGAAGGAGGAGGCTCGGGACTGAAGGAGGAGGCTCGGGAAAGAAGGAGGAGGCTCGGGACAGAAGGAGGAAGCTCGGGACAGAAGGAGGAGGCTCGGGACAGAAGGAGGAGGCTCGGGACAGGAGGAGGCTCGGGACCATCTGGTTAGGCGAGTGGCAAGAATTTATGAGTACTTAATTGAATTATTTATTTATTAACTGCTACCATGCTACACCTACTTTCTGCATATAGAAAAGCAAAAATAATTTAGAAAGCAAATAAGTATTATTGACATCTAATAACGTAAATCTGTAACTGTTAGGGTTCACAGTTTCAAACCTCTGATCTGTAAGTGCTACGACAATCCCCGGATCAAGACCTACATTTGTGCCAAGTTTGTTCAAAATCGGTCGAACTGTGTGGATTTGTATAAGGAACAGACATACAGAGAGACAGCTGGTAGAGGTTTTTGACCTAGCCTATGCCAATCCCCGTACCAAGAGCTACATTTGTGCCAAGTTTGGTCAAAATCGGTCGAACTGTGTGGATTTGTATAAGGAACAGACATACAGCTGGTAGACGTTTTTGACCGAGCCTATGACATTCCCCGTATCAAGAGCTACCTGTGTGTCAAGTTTGATCAAAATCGGTCGAACATGACACGGTATTTCAACACGCTGAATCCGAATCCGGAGTCAGTTTCACCCTATCATGCCAGGTTTAAGAGCATTTGAAGGTCAAATTTGGTATAAAGTCGTTAGAGAAGAAATAACTAGAGCTTCCATGGTTTTGAGGGTTGCTGAATTCGAATCCGATGTCTGTTTCAGCACATCGGCGGAAAATCATGGCCATTTCAAGGAAATGTATGTCTATTTTGCAAAAAAAGGATTTTGACTAAAACATACCTCGGATTTGAATTTAGCGACCCTCAAAACCATGGAAGCTCGAGTTATTTTTTCTTTAACGACTTCATACGAAATTTGACCTTGAAATGATCTTACACCTGACGTGATGGGGCTAAACGGACTCCGGATTCGGGTTCAGCTTGTCGAAATACATTAGAGTGTTATTAGAGTCACATTACAAATTCTGCGTTTTGGTACCGTAAAATGGGGGTAACATTAGTACAGTGTGGTGTAATTAATATAAACCTTACTCCCAGGATATTTTCATTTAACTCATACCAAATGTTCGAACTTTGTCCAAAATGAGCGAACTGGCAACTATATGAGGTATATTATACATACAATAATTTCTGAATTATTGTAAAATGCGGTCACATTAGTACAGTGTGGTAAAATTGATAAAAAAGCCACTAACAACTTGGCAAACATCAATTCGACCAACTAAAAAAGAAGAACGCATCCTGACTCGCCTTAGGATTGGCCATACAAGAATTACCCATTCATATCTAATGACCCGAGGCGCCCCTCCACTTTGTGAAAAATGTAATCAAATAACCACCGTTCACCACCTGTTAATAAATTGAAAAATCTATGATAAACAAAGAAGAGAAGCCCAGCTATCTGATAGAATTGACGAAGTATTAGCGGATCGTTCCAACCAAATAGATAAGCTGTTCCAATTTTTAACGTCAACTGAGTTCATAAATAATATCTAAGAATGTATAAATAAATAAGATGTGTGTGTGTGTGTGTGTGTGTATATATAAATATATTAAACCCTAAGTAATGAAAGCCTTAGTAAATATCATAGAATAAATATTTAAATCAAATCACCAAATATCATTAAAAAAAATAACAAAAAAATAATTAAAATATAATAAATAAAAACTTTCAAAATAAAATTATTAACTCCTATCCCCTCACATCTTCTTGTTAACTTCACGAGACACCAATAAAATTACTTTACATAAATATCCACCTATAATCATGTGTTTCATGACCTCATAGTGGTTGACAACACATTAAACAAAAAAAACAAAAAAAAAAAAATTGATATAAACCTACACTGCTTAAGAGCATATATGATCATATGAATACTTATACATATAAATGTCTGAAAGCGAATAGACAAATATATCCCCAAAAAAACATAAATGTGAAATAGAGGCCAAGTTCCTGCCACCACAAAGAAACACTCCCTTCCTCAAAAATATCCCCTCCTAAAACCCCCCAAAAACGCCTTACCATTCTACACTCCAAAAAAGTAGTATGGGTTGGTGTATTAATTCAACCAAAAATATTTGCCAATACAAGAGATGATACAAGAAAGAAATGTCCAAGTTCATTACTTGGAAGACCTCATAGTTACTTACTAAGAACAGTAAAGACACTTCAACTGACCTTTAAAAACAACAATAAAAATACTTATATCCAGTTACTAAAATATCACTTTCCTCAACCAGGTATATTCTTAAACTTGGCAATGTTTAGTTTTTATCTAAAGATAATTTCGGCACAAAAAAAACATTGCCAAGTTTAAGAATATACCTGGTTGAGGAAAGTGATATTTTAGTAACTGGATATAAGTATTTTTATTGTTGTTTTTAAAGGTCAGTTGAAGTGTCTTTACTGTTCTTAGTAAGTAACTATGAGGTCTTCCAAGTAATGAACTTGGCCATTTCTTTCTTGTATCATCTCTTGTATTGGCAAATATTTTTGGTTGAATTAATACACCAACCCATACTACTTTTTTGGAGTGTAGAATGGTAAGGCGTTTTTGGGGGGTTTTAGGAGGGGATATTTTTGAGGAAGGGAGTGTTTCTTTGTGGTGGCAGGAACTTGGCCTCTATTTCACATTTATGTTTTTTTGGGGATCTCATTGCTTTTTTCTAAGTATTAAATAGAATTTAGTTGCCGCATACCTACTGGCTTTTGTACTTCATATAAAACCAGGGTCTTTGGATTCTGCATAAGGTTCTCCATACTGCTTGATATTTGATACCAATAATCAACCTACATACATCTAATCACTAGACTAGAAAAGTTAGAAGCTCTTCCAAATGACATTACTTTAGAGGACAAATTGATTGCTCTCTTTACTAAACTATTACACAGTAAAACACAGGAACCTTATCCCGAGGATAAAGATCACAATAGGGAAAGTGTAGAAGGCCTTCAAGAAAAATATAAGAACAAAAATGACTCGACTTTGAAAAACTTAGTATCTGTTTTGAAGTATATTATGCAGTGAACCCCTACGACTTTATTTACTACATTTAAGAAAGAAGTCAGAACTGTTTTTAAGATGTGTCGAAATGTTTTTTAAAACATCAAATATAGGTTCTCCTTACCAAGACGATTCATTTGATACCCCACATGATGGGTTTCAGAAGGAATGATGGCATTTCGATGGAGCAAGAAGTAGAAAACGTCATAGGTAATATGACACTCCCGTATCAAGACCTACCTGCGTGCCAAGTTTGGTCAAAATAGGCCAAACGGTGTGAATTGGTATAAGGAACAAACATACAGACAGACAGCTGAAAGACCTTTTTTACCTAGCCTAGTGCATTCCCCGGACCAAGGCCTACCTGTGTGCCAAGTTTGGTCAAAATCGGTCAAATGGTGTGAATTTGTGTACGGAACAAACATGCAGACAGACAGCTGATAGACGATTTTGACTAGCCTATGGCACTACCCGGATAAAGACCGACATGTGTGTCAAATTTTGTCAAAACCGGTCAAACGGTGTGTATTTGTATAAGGAACAAACAGACAAACAGACAGCTGATAGACAATTTTTCCTAGCCTATGATTCTCCCCGTATCAAGACCCATCTGTGTCCCAAGTTTGGTCAAAATCGGTCAAACGGTACGGATTTGTAAGAGGAACAAACATACAGACAGAAAGCTGGTATAAGATTTTTACCGAGCCTGTATGCGTCTCTATTTGTTTCTTAAAACATCAAATATAGGTTCTTCATACCGAGACAATTCATTTGATACTCCACATCATGGGTTTCGGACGGAATGACGGGTTTCCGATGGAAGTACAAAACTGGCACGCCCCCGCCCCGGAAGCGGAGTCAAACACAACTTTTCGCGATTTTTCGATTTTTTCCTTTAATAACACCTTCATATCTATCTTCATGCAAAATTTCAAGTCTCTAGCATCATGGGAAGTGCCTAATAATTTTGATGAGTCAGTGAGTGAGTGAGTGAGTGAGTGAGTGAGTGAGTCCTATAAATCCCGATTTTCGATCGCTTATATCTCAGAAACTATTCGATGTAGAATTATGAAAATTTCCAGTTTTACTCACATCCAGTAGTTTAATACCTGTGTAAAATTTCATAAATTTATCTTCACCTGGTTGAAAGTTATGAGAGGGTAAAAATCGGCTCTAAGACCGCCTGTAATATACACACAGTATGCTTAGGCCGGAACTTGGCCTGGCGCACTACCGTGCGCCTAGATACTTAAATATTTGTCTGTTCGCACACAAAAGTCTTGTCTTCTCGTTATATGGTAGCGAATGCCCTATTCGCAACCTCGTAATCACTACCTCTTCTCGCCTTGAAGTTCGGTCACTTTATATATATCATCTGTTAGTTAATTAAATAAATAAGAACCTAACCTTCAAATATAAAATATAAAACACAGAGCAAGTATTTCTTGAAATTAATCACAGTTAAAAAGATAAGATAAGCTTTTGTACACCTTTAAAATGTTTCCTCATTCAGAAATTAGTTTGAAGATAAATATTTGTTAAATTAAATGTTTATTCTAATAATTGTCCCTGAGGGCCAATTAATTATAAAAAGTAAATAATCAGAATGGGAATCCAAGGATCTAGCTACAAGGATCGGGGGGAGACCTCAATAAAGATTAGTTATTTTATTTTTTTTTATTTATTTATTTTTTTTTTTTTACGGCGCATCTACATCTAGGTCATTAGCGCCGACATCCAGGGTGCAGCGAGGAATTTCACCAGCGAGCCGTGGGATGATAAAATTCCTGCTGGAGGTTGGGAATCGAACCCACCATCTCCCGCTTATGAATCCAAGGCGCTAGCCATTAGACCACGGGAGACCCCTAATAACGATTAGTATTTGTTATTTTAAATTTTCAAATTGTTAGCCATTTAATTATTGGAGTAAAAAAGTCAACTGGATCTGTGTTTGTGTACATTAAATCATAATAGGCAATCAGAAGTTCCCCGCTTGCATAATGTTGACCGGTGAATGTCATGACAAGGATCTGAAGACCGGTCCACTTTCACAACTGTTCCGGCTCAGGGAATGAGTCATTCTGGTTTTCTGGATATTTTTATAAGTATTTTTTTTTTTTTTTTTAATATTCTTGTAAATGAGAAGATTGAAATTTCGTTTTCACTTTTCAGTTCTGTTTTGTCAATTTCTGACTTTTACTTTATTATCTGTTATTGTTATTGAATTACTAGAGGCCCCTGTAGTAATAGATATTTTGCTGATGTAAACTATAAATTGTTTAATTGGACCTTCTACAGTGGATACAATGACAGGCTATCACCTTAGAGATGATGGTTCTAATAGGGCGAAATACAAGACAACTTCAACCCATCCATGCTTTCTCACTTCTCGAAGGGTTTCGCAAATATGTAGTGTCTCTTCAGGGGAAGATGCTTATGGCTACTGAGAGTTACATCCTCAAATGCAGGAGACCCTTCCATCAGTAGGGACACGTGAAGAGTGGCCATCGATTGAATAAATCCAATATGGCGCAGATAAGTCAGCTGATCGATAATCCAAGTCTCAATATTAATATAAAATTTAATACAAAAAAAAAAAAAAAGATTTTGATAATTAATGAACGTTCCACAAATAGTAAGAATGCAGCCCATCTAAAATCATAACAACCTAGAAAGCAGATAAAGCTGGTCAGCGCCCCTAGTGGTAGCCTTGCCAACCTACTATTTGCGGTTTAATTCAATTTTAACATAGATCATAGTTTATTTCTACAACACTCCTTTCTCATTAAATACTCAAGACGTAAACCGATTATTATTACAATAAACAGTAATTACGGTTGGTATTGGCTAATCTGTAATTTGGGTCTGGAGTAACCCCCCCCCCCCCACTCCTAATGAACCAATTTAGTTTATTTTTACAACACATTATTCTCTCCAGATGGACCGGAATTCCGAGTTTCTGTGCAATATAACAAAAATACGGCAGGTATTGGCGGTATTTGGGTCCGCAGTAAATCCCTCCTCCAGATGGACCGATTTTGCTGGTTAACGACCTCGTTCAATCATTTGCTGGTGACATGCCGAGTTTCGTGGCGAAAAAATAACTCACACCCACTAACTGGTGGGTATTGTGTTAAAAGTTATATATATATATATATATATATATATATATATATATATATATATATATATATATATTCAATTCCATGATTTGTGACCTTTATTCATGTACATTTATTTATTTTTATAAATATGGCAAAGGTCCAAATAATAGTACTCCAGATTCTTGCACTATTTTATTTTTGATACGCCCTACATGTTTCGTGGCCTTATGCCACCTCCTCAGGGGCCATTAACTCCCTATGTGTGGTCAGCTCGCCACCCATACTATGACTCATAGCATGGGTGGCGACGAAACATGTAGGGCGTATCAAGAATAAAATAGTGCAAGAATCTGGAGTACTATTATTTGGACCTTTGCCATATTTATAAAAATAAATAAATATATATATATGTATATATATTTAGACTGTATTAAGCGAGATTTCTGTACTTTGCGGGATGAGAAAATTATGGTACTCTTCTACATCTGGCAGTATGCGTTTTATCGTAAAAGCTAGAGACCATGCTGTCTTAACTAGATGAAAATATTTAGTTATCGAGGTAATAAGAAAAATAGTTGGAATTCGACCAAGAAACACATCCAGATGAACGGAAACGTACGGACGGTTCGGTATGGTCTTTAGCAGCTTTCTTCCCCCTATAAATGGAAAGGGGATGGACCAATGATGCCGTTTAGGTGACTATATGTTCTACATTATTAAAGAGATTCTTCGGAAATATATATATAAAGTGGTGGGGTCACCGATTTGGCCCATTTTGAATCTGATGAGTCTGCATCGGAAAAAAGACATTTCAAAACGGATATCAGATTTGTTTTTAGCGGATTGAAAGCCCCCTATATTCAAATTTTAGGAAGATTCCAAAAATAACAAAAAAATCCGACTATATTTCAAAGAAAATTAAACCGATTCAAACCAAATTTGGACGGTCAATAGACACTTCGAAGTTACACATTTTCGTCTGATTGTGGTATTTATAAGTGTTCTGGAATCAACGTTATATGTAAAAAAAGTTTAATTTGATTTTTATTTTCAGATCCATTTCCTACAAGTACAATCTTAGACAATACAATAGTCTTTATATCATTAGAAAAAAGGAAGCTCTCTTCTTTTCAAAAAGCCCAGAGACGTAAATATTGGATTATCTCAAGGCGAGATATTGAATTTCGAAACGTCACTTAAATTTTTCGCTTATAATTTTTTTAAAAATATTATTATTTTTTGTTTTCGATCATATTTATCTGATTTTAAATCTGCTCTTATTTGTGGCGAAAAAAAAATTATTATGCCAGTTTACTTGAAAACGAATTTATTTGACGGCATATAAATTACTGCTTAACGATTGTATTTTTTCATTAATCTACCCACTAGAACAGGAGAATTGGTAAAAGAATCATGTCGATATCATTGTCCAAACTCGATATATAAAATAAAGCATTTTCACCTTTTTTATTTTAGCCCCTATGCCAAAAAAAGTCCGTCACGCAGGAGCTGCATAATTAAGCACTTTCCTCAGAATTTGGGTAGTGCAGACTACTTTCCAGAACAATTTGCTTAAAATATCCTACATAAATAAAATAAAAACATGAATAGTTCTCTTTTAAATTTGTAATGAGTAACTGATCAATTATTAATTTGCTTCCAGAGTTATGTTTACACATGGTACCTACTACACTACGTAATAAATACAAAAAACCTCATATTATTGTATTTTGATCTAACGCAGGATACAGTCACTCTAGTGCTAGAAAGCGCTCCTTGCGGCGGCTTTGTGAACCTACGTTTGGCGGGCTTTTCTATTGAAATATATTACAAATTAAACCCCCGCTTTACGATTGACCGATTCAGCTCATTTTTACAACACTTCTTTCTCATGAGTTACCCACGACGTATACCGCGTTTCGTTACAATACAGCAGAAATTACGACCGGTATGAGTATATTAGGAATTTGGGTCCGGAGTAAACCCCCCCTTCTAATGAACCGATTTAGTTTATTTTTACAACACATATTTAACTGTAGATTACCACTACGAATACCGAGTTTCGTCGAAATATACCAAAAATCACGGCTGGTAGTGGCGAATTGGTATTGTGGGTCCGGAGTAAACCCCCCTCCTAATGAACCGATTTAGTTCATTTTTATATCTCACTTTTCTCTCTATATTACCTCTACGAATACCAAGTTTCGTTGAAATATAACAAATATTACGGCTGACATAGTCAAATTAGTGTTTTGGGTTCGGGGTAAACCCCCCCTTCCGGTGGACCGACTTTGGTGGTTAACGAACTCGTTCAATCGTTTGCTAATTGAATGCTATATACCAAGTTTCGTGACGAAAAAACAAAAACTCTGGCCGCTATCGTGTTAACAGGCAAATATATATATATATATATATATATATATATATATATATATATATATATATATATATATATATGCATATATATATATATATAGATATATATAAATTTTAACGGGGGTCATTTTCGGTGTCTACTAGGTAGGATCGATAAAGATTTGAAGAAATTTTTCAAAAATTCCGTCATGAGTCCAACCTCAATAGCTACTTTCCTTCGGAGGAAAGTGCTAAAATGTACCAAATTGGTGAACCCACCCCTTGGTAGCGGACTATTTTCTTGACATTTTTTCTTAAGCAGGCTTCGATTGGTACACTCATTACTAGGGAACGGATGATCATGTAAAATAAAATTCAAAATATGTACATATATATGCAAGTATTTATCATGAAATATGTAATAAAAAATTGAAAGGAATTTTGGGATAGTTCTCCTTTAAAATACTTACCCGGCTAGGAGATTTAAAAAATAATTTTTTAACTATCGATATCAATTCATCCACATCAGAAAACTGTGCCCTTACAGTTTCAGCAATACGGCGCTTTGCATGGGGCAAACAGGGTAGATGAATCATTTTCGGGTGAAAAACCTTCAAGACATTAGCCGCTTTGATCATGTCCGCATCAGCCAAAAATAACAACACCTAGGCTGCTGAACACTGGGTGGGCCACACACTATGAGGTAGACCGGACAGGTACACCGGACAGGTCCACCCGTGAGGTGCACCTGTCCGGTCTACCTGTGACCCACACTGTTCAGGTGTACCGGACAGGTTTGTCAGTCTTCAACATGGATCCTCCAGGAGATGATCTACTTTATCTCTCTCTATTTGCAGTAATATTTGAGACACGTAAAAACAAACGAAAAAAACGCAAACAATGGCGTAAGGAATGGTTGCAGAGAAGAAATAAATTCACCCATATCAATCTGCTGAACGAATTAAGAGATGAACCAACAGATTATCGCAATTATCTGCGCATGAACGAATCAGTTTACATAGAGTTATTGTCACTTGTATCTCCTTTCATTAAGAAGAAATATACACAAATGTGGGCCGCTATATCTCCACACGAAAAACTAACAGCTACTTTGAGAATCTTGAGGAGTCAATTTTCCTCTACTCCTTTCGACTATTAGATCGAAAACTATTAATTTTACTTTTAGCCATACTCTCGTTTGCATTTGGATATATTTTCTGCAGTTTGTATACTAATTTGCGATATGCAGCATCCTAGAACACAAGTGTTCTAGGCTCAATAGGTAAAGAATTATTTTCTTTCTCGGTTTCTCCTTTATTTTTTCAATTAAAAAATAAAAAGAATATCAAAATATGTAGCAAAAATATGTATTTATGGCAGAATATGTAAAAAATATGGATTTTTGACAAAATATGTAAAATAAACACCGGTTTAAATGCTTTAAAATCACTTAAAACATGCAGAATTTCATTAAGAATTACGATTTAAGAATCAGAAAAAATATGTAAATACATGAACATCTGTCCCCTACTCATTACTAACTCACCGAGAAATAAAAGGCTACAAATGTACCTCTACTCTACAGCCTTTCTCATTTCTATTAATTAATTTCCAAGAGCCAACACAAAAGCATGGATTAAACAAGTTACAAGTACATTACAAGTACAAGGCTTATACTTGTCTACAAGTACAATGATTATACCTGTATACAAGTCCAAACGAGCAGAAAAACTCTCCTTGAGACTTGTAAAGCACTTTCCGAATGTCTGATTCAGCCACTCAGTTTACAAGAGTGAACATTACCACACGCATGTACGACAATGTCCGTGTCTTGTCTGACCATGTCGACTTGTATTTCCACATTGTAGCTGTACTTCTGACATTGTTCGCCACGGCCTCCAATTCACCTCACATTACGTCAAAGGTACCCACAAAAAAATACCCTCAAGGACCACGACGAAAACGTTATTAACTTTATTATTATTGTAATTTTTATTCGGGTATTGTTATTTATTTTTTTACATTGCTGTCATGGTCTATCCTACCTACATAATACAAATTTCCCTCATTAACACGTGTATATATATATATATATATATATATATATATATATATATATATATATATATATATAGTAGAACTTGGATAATTCGAACCTCTAGGGACCGATAAAAAAAGTTCGAATTATCCAAAATTCGAATTACAAAAGTTTTTGAAAATAAAGGGGTAAAAAATCGAATTTCATATTTTCTCACATTTTATTTAAACAATAACAAATATTTCATAAATTGACTATTACGTACATATGTAATAAATAATTTATAAAAAAAGTAAAAATAAAAGTCTATTTAGTTTTTTTTCGTTTTTTTTTTTTTTTTTTTTTTTTTTTTTTTTTTTTTTTTTTTTTTTTTTTTTTTTTTAACGGCGCATCAACTGTTTGGCAATTAGCGCCGGGCTATCTACAGGTTTACCACCCTTTTTTAATGCCAACAGTACGTGGTCGGTCACCCATTCAGGTACTGACCACGCCCGACGTTGCTTAACTTCGGTGATCTACGGGAACCGGTTCATTCAACGTGGCTATGGCCGTCGGCAATAAAAGTGTATTGTTTTAAAAAAAAGTCATTTTCATGGGCAAGAATTTTTTCATTATTTTTCAGGTAAGTTGATAAAGTGTTAGGAGGAATTCTAAAGTCCTTGGCAATTTCAGATTTTTTTTTTTATTCCATTTTCAACTTCTTTAATTGCAGCTATTTTCTCTGGCAACGTAAACGTTTTATAACTGGTATTCTTCGACATCTTAAATCAAGAAGTCACTGAACTGCGCTGTACACCGGAAATTCAAGGCACAAACAATACAACAGATCTAGACGCTGACTCACTTATAACTGAATACGAAAGGAAGATGGGAGGGATGGTGGAAGGGAATTCTAGGATAAAACAGGATGGTGTATGTAACTACAACCCCTGGAAGGGAGGAAGCGCGACCCTCCACTTTGCAGAACTCCTAGACTCCAAGAACTAGACTATGGGTCATTCCATGTTAAATCACACTTTGTTTACCTCTCATAGATGGAACCGCCGCGCTTCTTGTCCCGGAACCCCTACATCCGTATCTTACTATCCTTCTTACCCGAGGGGACAATATTTAAAAAAAAAATTAAGATCGAACATCTCCCATTGGAGGTTAAGACTCGTAAAAAATTCGAATTATCCAAAATTTTATTCGAATTAACCACGATTTTTTTGCATTATTTATGCGCTAAATTCTAGGGACCGAGAGAAATATTCGAATTAACCACGATTTCGAATTATCCACGTTCCACTGTATATATATATATATATATATATATATATATATATATATATATATATATATATATATATATATATATATTTCCTAGGGTAAAAAATCTTCAACAAGACTTCCTTTTAGTTTTACTATTTAACATTTTATTTATACAATGTTGAAATCAAGATTTAGCAAATGGAACGATTCTCATGAAGTGGAAACGTCTGCGGCTTTACAATTCTGGCGTAAATGATAGACAATTTCAGAGGTTTAATATTCAATAAGGCGTAACATTGCCTAACCTGACCAACCTCAATGTTATCCACTCAACGCTTACTAACTACCTTGTAATGATGGCATTCTGTCGATATAAAAGCTTTAAAATGTCGCGAAAATTATAAGGATTGAAAATTCCAAATGTTCATTTGTCTAACACCAGTTGGGGTTCGGTCATGACATGTAATGAAACATTAAATGTTAAACTAAAAAACAGTTTGTATTGCCAACGTTTCGGCTCGAATTTCAATCCTTTGTCAGGGCTTTAAGGAGAAGACGAAAAAGAAGAAATCGCTACATGAAAATGTGGCGACTTCCAAAGGGGTTAATTCTTCCTCTAATCATAGTTCTGGCGAATGCTGGAAAATCAAACGGAAGCGTTGGCAATAAAAACTCATATTGATTTTAAAAATATGTATTCCGGGGCTAATTTAATTCCGATGTCCAAAAAAAAAAATGACTAGGAATGATTGAAATTAACATAAATGTGTAAAATGACTGAAATGAATACAAACGTCTGAAATGACTAGGAATGATTGAAATTAACAAAAATGTGTAAAATGACTGAAATGAATACAAACGTCTGAAATGACTAGGAATGATTGAAATTAACAAAAATGTGTAAAATGACTGAAATGAATACAAACGTCTGAAATTACTAGGAATGATTGAAATTAACAAAAATGTGTAAAATGACTGAAATGAATACAAACGTCTGAAATGACTAGGAATGATTGAAATTAACAAAAATGTGTAAAATGACTGAAATGAATACAAACGTCTGAAATGACTAGGAATGATTGAAATTAACAAAAATGTGTAAAATGACTGAAATGAATACAAACGTCTGAAATTACTAGGAATGATTGAAATTAACAAAAATGTGTAAAATGACTGAAATGAATACACATGTCTGAAATGACTAGGAAAGCACTATAGGGGACACGTCTGAGAATACAGAAATGCTTATAAGACTTCGCCTTTTGCTTTGTTCAAATACGAGAGAGGAAGACCGACGGGTTTCAGTGTTAGTTGCGAGTACTAGGTTTTAGATCGTGATATAGGACAGGATCCCTCAAATCCTTGCTTGAAAAGTGTGGAATCCTGGGCGTAATCTAAGCCCAAAATTGCTGAAAGACCAGAAAACTTCGGTTTCATAAACCCTTATGTAAAGTTTATTCTTAACTAGGTACACCCGAAGATCTCCCTCCGGAGTTCTGCTTGGACGATTTACTGGACTTAAGACTTAAGCAAAAGTCCAATCTAATTTGCAAGTATCCATTAATTAAAGACTGCTTGGGTATAAAAACGGTTTTGCATACTTATTCCTACCTTCCGAACAACGACCCTAGGTGAAATCTTCAGTGTTTGCCTATTGATTAAATCTAGGACCTCCAGTATCCAAGGCGGCTTCCAAGACCAATTGAACCGTGCGATGTAAACCCAAATGCTTTGAGTTCCTTCAATTTTTGCATTTGGGGGTAAAGTATTTTTTCGTTTACATGGGACATTGGGTGGAGGGAATAAAAGCTAGCAATTGCTAGAACTAGGTATTTTCCAAGCAATTGCTAAGGGCCGAGTGAATAAAAAGGTTAGCTGCAGCTAGGCCTAGCACTTGCTTAGTTTATCACGGTTCCTAGCTGCAGCTAGGTAGAAGGTGTGAATAAAGAGCCGTGACTAGGTTCTAAGGTTAGCAATTGCTAAGGGAAAAGCTAGTCTGGGCTAGCTTTTAGCACTTTCCTCCGAAGGAAAGTAGCTATTGAGGTTGGACTCATGACGGAATTTTTGAAAAATTTCTTCGAATCTTTATCGATCCTACCTAGTAGACACCGAAAATGACCCCCGTTAAAATTTATATATATCTATATATATATATATATATATGCATATATATATATGTGTCTGTTAACACGATAGCGGCCAGAGTTTTTGTTTTTTCGTCACGAAACTTGGTATATAGCATTCAATTAGCAAACGATTGAACGAGTTCGTTAACCACCAAAATCGGTCCACCGGAAGGGGGGGTTTACCCCGAACCCAAAACACTAATTTGACCATTTCAGCCGTAATATTTGTTATATTTCAACGAAACTTGGTATTCGTAGTGGTAATATAGAGAGAAAAGTGAGATATAAAAATGAACTAAATCGGTTCATAAGGAGGGGGGGGTTTACTCCGGACCGACAATACCAATTCGCCACTACCAGCCGTGATTTTAGGTATATTTCGACGAAACTCGGTATTCGTAGTGGTAATCTACAGGTAAATATGTGATGTAAAAATAAACTAAATAGGTTCATTAGGAGGGGGGGTTTACTCCGGACCCAAATTCCTAATATACTCATACTGGTCGTAATTTCTGCTGTATTCTAACGAAACGCTGTATACGTCGTGGGTAACTCATGAGAAAGAAGTGTTATAAAAATGAGCTGAATCGGTCAATCGGAAAGGGGGGTTTACTTTGTAATATATTTCAATAGAAAAGCCAGCCATAGGTCCACAAAGGCGCTGCAAGGAGCGCTAGAGGGACTGTATCCTGTTCCTGCGTTAGATCAAAATACGATAATATGAGGTTTTTTGTATTTATTACGTAGCGTAATAGGTAAAATGTGTAAACATAACTCTGGAAGCAAATTAATAATTGATCAGTTACTCATTACAAATTTAAAAGAGAACTATTCATGTTTTTATTTTATTTATGTAGGATATTTTAGGCAAATTGTTCTGGAAAGCAGTCTACACGACCCAAATTCTGAGGAAAGTGCTTAGTTATGCAGCTCCTGCGTGACGGACTTTTTTAGTTAGTCGTTTCTTTTCGCTCAATTACGTTGGCGTTTACGCATGTTCCTAAGGAAAAGGAGTATTATATGCGTCGGGTCGTCTTCACGTTTTATTTTCATCTTCTTTAGCTACATTTCCTGCAGTAAAACGATTCTTTGAAGTTCTGGAGTCGACGGATGTTTTTTTTCTTCCTTACCGTAAACCTCAACCATTTTCGCACTTTTTCTATTTTTTATTTGCAATTTGTTGTAGCAGTGCTGGGTCCTACTTCCTTGTTAGACGCTTGTCGGTGAATCTATTTGATATAATTGATATAAAAACTTGCAGAAAAAACTACTTCGTATTCTTGATTAGCTCGCGGTCCAATGGTTTACAAACAATTAAAACTCCATGAGAAAGCCTTGACAAGCATTGCCGAGAGAAACCTCAGCAGGATAAAAAACAGCCGGTCCTTTGATAGGGTGCGGGGTGTGGTCTTTGTGGGCAGAGAGAGTGATGAGGGTGACAGATGAACCCGACCAAAGGTGTCCTCCATACAGACCAACAATGGTCTAAGGTCGCCGCTTTCTTTAGACGACCAAGGTCGTTGTGGTTGGAGCACTCATCTAGGCCACCTTTGTCTTGGGATTGAAAACGGTGGACATTCCAAAGATAGAGGATTACGACCCTTTTCGATTTATCTCTTTGTTCCTTATTTTATTCTCTTTTTTTCTGTACAAATGCTAAAAGAAACAAAAGTTTGACTCGGAGGAGGATATTGTGTGGTTTGAAAACCTTCAAAAAGAATCTCGTGAAAATGCATTTCTACAATGAGCAGAACCCATCTATACGTTAACTTTAAGGATCTTTTTCGCCTACTGAGGTCCTTCCAAAATTTACGCCTGCAGTTAACTAATTAGAAAGGCTCAGCCGACGTTACTATGCGATTGAGAAGTGGCAACGTTTAATAAAATAAAGGGCTTTCCTTCAAATTGTTGCCTGTATTAATTTATTTGCACCCTAGCATCCACAAACCTGCCGCGATTTTGATGAAATCCGTTACAATATTGTTCACCTAACAGATGGAAAATTTCGTTTAAGAGGAAAGCAATGTTTTAGGATGAAATTTACGAGATAGGAATCAATTTCACGTTTCTAGATTAATGGTCAGCGGAAGTCAAGTGCTGCACTCTGCTCGTCTGCCCAGAACTAACAAATCGCGGAAAGAACAAGTCCTGGACTTGTTGAGTTGTCGATAGCGTGCAGTTTGGACGATTCATTTCCATTTAAAAGATTTACCCTCAAAATCATGGAGGAATAAAAATCAGGCCACTTGGATTGAGTCCAGGCAGCAGGGTTGGAGTCGGCCAGAAATGACAGTTCACCAAGTTTGTGACCAATGAATAAAAGATAGAAATACACCACTCAGCAGGGAGTGCTTAATAATTAAATCGTCCACAAGGCATCCAAAATAAATCTATCTGAAAAAATATATCTGAAATTCCGACCTAAAATTCGTAATTAATAATAAAAGGACGTTAAAATTTAATAATAATAACTATTTCACCAGCAATACATAAAAGTACAGTCCCAAAGCCATCACAGATCGAAACAACACCATACCTAAAATTCGTAGTTAATAATAAAAGGACGTTAAAATTTAATAATAATAACTATTTCACCAGCAATACATAAAAGTACAGTCCCAAAGCCATCACAGATCGAAACAACACCATACCTAAAATTCGTAGTTAATAATAAAAGGACGTTAAAATTTAATAATAATAACTATTTCACCAGCAATACATAAAAGTACAGTCCCAAAGCCATCACAGATCGAAACAACACCATACAAAAATTGGTAGGTACATCACAAACTGTTCTCTTCTTATAGGTATTTCGCTGGGGGTAATCAAATGAAACCACTTTACAGGCGGTGTGTCGAACTATTACAGATAGACTTGAAACATTTTTAACATGGTCACATCCATCCATATATCGATTAACTTTGTATAAGAGGAAAATATTACTAAAAAATATATTTAATGAATATATTTTTTAATTCGTCGTGGGTTCGATTCAAACTATGGGGTTTCTTTAGAAAAAAGAAAAGGCATCAGCCCTAGCCTTGCTAGATAAGGGTTGTATAGGTTACAACCCGTCGTACCGTCCTAAAATTCTAAGTTAATAATAATGGACATTAAAATTTAAATACGAGTCGTTAATGAATGAACCATTGCTTCGGTAATCTTTTTTTAATATGAAAATAATATAATAAAATATGGGTGGAATACCAGCCCCAAAAATAATTCAGTGGGGGCAATTACCTTCATCCTAATAAATTACCTTCATCCTAATAAATTACCTTCATCCTAATAAATTACCTTCATCCTAATAAATTGCCTTCATCCTAATAAATTGCCTTCATCCTAATAAATTACCTTCATCCTAATAAATTGCCTTCATCCTAATAAATCTTAAAAAAATGTCAGATGGATTTCCCTGGATGCATTGATGTTGAAATGTACAATTTACATTAATAAATAACAAACTCTAATCAAATGGAAAACAAATTAGAAAATGAAAATTATGAACAATAATGAAAAAGTCCGATTCGCAGGAACTGCGTCATCTTAGCGCGGTTCCGTTCTTATCTCTAGTGTTTATGAAGGCATAGAATAGAAACAGTTATTACTTTGTTTAGATCAATAGCGAAACAGCTATCCAAATGAAATCTCAAACAAACCAGTCTTCAAAGGTCTTGATTTACAATCTTACCTGTATGGGTCAGCTATACCATAAGTCGGGCAGAAAGGCCTCCGCTCAGAGGCATTTGGAAAGCCTTGGGATCTCTCTCTTTGAACGCTACATTTCTAACAATAAATTGATCTTCTTATTTTACTTAATCTGTTTTATTGTCAAATACATTATCTGACTATAAGCAATTTAAAAATAGCAAGGAATAAAACAGACAAAAAGAACAGTTCGAATAAGCTAAATCAATTACTTTAAAGTTTTAAGCTCTTATTTCTCCGATTGACGTCGCCTAATCAAAACTTTCATCAGAACCATTTTTGTAGAGCATTTAGTGAGCTTTCTAATGGTCATCTTCCGTTTCCCAAGATTCTCAACCTTTTTCGAGATATTAAGGAAAGTATACAAAGTTACCAAAACTTTTCATGTCTGTTCATAAAATATTTTATTCTAACCCTTCCTTAACTCCAAACGTAACATAACTTTCAACATATTAGTTTTAATGAAATTAGAACATGCAGATAATGTTTTAACTGAATCCCGTGATTCTAAGTACCCAAACCAAAAACGGAATTCAAAAACTATTTTTCCAATTTTCTCGAAAACGGTTAAAGCTATCGCCTTGAAAATGGTTTCATTCGTTTTCCTATCCCAAGAAGCCTATAAAACGAGTACTTACAAGCTTATGAACTCAAAAACGTAAGCGTTACGATTTTTTCTGCGCGAATTTCGCCCCAAACGCCATCTTCCAGTGGGCGGATTTTGCTGGTTAACGAACTTGACCTTTCAAATTGGACGACGGATTTTTGTACCAAATTTCATCAAAATCGGACCATCAGGGAAGCCAGAAATGAGCGAACAGACAAATATATATATATATATATATATATATATATATATATATATATAAATAAATATATACATATATATATATATATATATATACAAATTTGAACCACCGTTATTTTCGGTCTCTAGGGGTTCTGAAACGCGAAATTTTCTAGTCGGCACTTCCGGATTGTTTCATTGTATCAACCCTATAAGCGGGGTTCCTCCCTATGGGGGAGGGAGGAACCGCGCTAAAAATGAACTCTTCAAAACCAGGTCGACTTTATCAAATCATTGAAGTGTATATAATCAATAAATGGCGTAGAAAACTGGAATTCCTCAGCCATCAATTGCAAAGATTTGGCTCGCTTTACTTTCACCAGCCAATGCATATTGTACAGGAATATAAAGCGGAGGACGAAAAAGAAATAGTTCCATCTTCGAGGTGTGAATATGGAGAAGCTGGGAAAGCGTTGCAAAAGTCAGTTCTTTAATTCTATGGATGAATATATGCATTATTTTTTTTGAAGTTCTAATATTGTTTATAAATCAAGAAAAATAGAAATTATTTATATTTAATGTTTTATGGTCATCTAAATATTACCGTGTTAACCAACCTTCGACCAATTTACCTAAGGGTTTCTTTTGAGAGAGGTGGCAGAATGTATTCTGGCCATTTGCAAAATACCTTAAACCTGGACTGCGGAAGTCTAAAAGAATAACTAACTAATAATAATTCATTTTCATAAAAAAAACTTATTTGTAGGACATTTTGTATGCTTAATTCGCAATTAACAGAATTATTCAGCTATTTCCCAAACCGTTTTGTGTTTGTTAATGCAATGCTTGCTTTTAATACTTGTTCCATTCCAAACTTAACCAATGTTTATGTCTCTGCGTGACAGAGTTAAATAATTTCGAAAATTCAAATTTTTTTGCCGAAACCAAACTCATGAATGTTTTAATTTTTCTCAATGCACAGTTAAAATTGGGACTTGGTAGCAATCTCATTCGACGTCTCAAGAATATTTTTTCATGTATTGCTTACATATGTTTGGTTTAGTGATAGAGCACTCGGACGGGCACTTAAGATGGCCATATCACAGTCTAGTTATAGTAGAGCCCTTAATACTGAATCAAATATCATCTTGTGCACACACATCATGCCTTGCCTGCACAGTCCAGAAAGAAACTCAATAATAAAAAAGTCCGTCTCGCAGGACTGCATCATCTTAGCGCGGTTCCGTTCATATCCCTAGTCTAATTTGGAAAGATTAAAATAGAAGCAGTTATTATTTTGGTTCCACCAGTCTTTTTTTTTAAAATTAATTATTATAATGGCGTGTCAACCCTTAAGGTCACTAACGCCATTCCTGTGAGTAGTAAAGTCTTGAAAGGTCATGATTTACAATCTTACCTGGAAGGGTCCGCTACACTAGAAACAGACCCGCTAGTGACAAGGTCTTGGAATCTTGGAAATCTATATTTCTAACATTAAATTGTTTTTCTTATTTTTCTTAACCTGTTTTATTTTCAAATACATTATCCAACAATAAGCAATTAAAAAATAACAAGGAATAAAAAACAGACAAAAAGAACAGTTCGAATAAGCGAAATCAATTACTTTAAAGTTTTAAGCTCTTATTTCTCCGATTGACATCGCCTAATCAAAACTTTCATTAGAACCTTTTTTGTAGAGCATTTAATAAGCTTTCTAATGGTATTCTTCCGTTTACCAAGATTCTCAACCTTTTTCGAGATATTAAGGAAAGTATACAAAGTTCCCAAAACTTTTCATGTCTGTTAATAAAATATTTTATTCTAACCCTTCCTTAACTCCAAACGTAACCAAAATTTCAACATATTAGTTTTGATGAAAGTAGAACATGCAGAAAATGTTTCAACTGAATCCCATGATTCTAAGTACCCAAACCAAAAACGGTATTCAAAAAATATTTTTCCAATTTTCTCGAAAACGGTTAAAGCTATCGCCTTGAAAATGGTTTCATTCGTTTTCCTAGCCCAGGAGTCATATAAAACGAGTACTTAGAAGCTTATGAACTCAAAAACGTAAGCGTTACGATTTTTTTTGCGCGAATTTCGCCCCAAACGCCATCTTCCAGTAGGCGGATTTTGCTGGTTAACGAACTTGACCTTTCAAATTAGACGAAGGATTTTTGTACCAAATTTCATCAAAATCGGACCATTCGTCTTCTATCTAGAGAGCGAACAGACAAATATATATATATATATACATATAAATAAATAAATATATACATATATATATATATATATATATATATATATATATATATATATATATACAAATTTGAACCACCGTTATTTTCGGTCTCTAGGGGTTCTGAAACGCGAAATTTTCTAGTCGGCACTTCTGGATTATTTCATTGTATCAACCCTATAAGCGGGGTTCCTCCCTATGGGGGAGGGAGGAACCGCGCTAAAAACAAATATGGAAAATCAGACGGCTGCATCATTATATTGACCAAACCATCTCCGTAGTGTATCACCAGACCAACAATCAAATATCTATAGCATCTGCTCTTCTAGGAACTGACTTTTTTTAAACAATTTTATTAGGAAATGATTTATTATAAAATAAAAAGTCCGACTCGCAGGAACTGCATCATCTTTGCGCGGTTCCGTTCTTATAGCTAGACTCATTTAAAATAGAAGTTGTTATTATTTTGGGTCCACATAGAAAACATGAAGATTAGATAGTTAGCCGTCGAGGTGATAAGTAAAGATGGAGTGGTTGGGATTCGGCTAAAGAAACCTCGATACGATTTTTGTTAAAAAATCTATATTTAGGACGTTTTGGCTACTCATTGGTAGCCTTCGTCAGCAATGAAAGTGCCGGGAGGCAGAGGAGGACCAAAGTTGACAGTTCCATCTTTACTTTCAAGAAAGGTCTTATTTACGATCTTACCTGCATGGGTTCCCGCCCTAGGAAGGACCCCGCTAGGCATTTGAAAAACTATATCTTGGAAATCCATATCTCTAAGATTAAATTGTTTTTCTTATTTTTCTTAACCTGATTTATTATCAAATACATTATCCAACTATAAGCAGTCAAAAAATAACAAGGAATAAAACAGACAAAAAGAACAGTTCGAATCAGCGAAATAAATTACTTTAAAGTTTTAAGCACTTATTTCTCCGATTGACATCGTCTAATCAAAACTTTCATCAGAACCTTTTTTGTAGAGCATTTAGTAAGCTTTCTAATGGTATTCTTCTGTTTCCCAAGATTCTCAACCTTTTTCGAGATATTAAGGAAAGTATACAAAGTTCCCAAAACTTTTCATGTCTGTTCATAAAATATTTTATTCTAACCCTTCCTTACCTCCAAACGTAACATAACTTTCAACATATTAGTTTTAATGAAAGTAGAACATGCAGATAATGTTTCAACTGAATCCCGTGATTCTAAGTACCCAAACCAAAAACGGTATTCAAAAACTATTGTTCCAATTTTCTCGAAAACGGTTAAAGCTATCTCCTTGAAAATGGTTGCATTCGTTTTCCTAGCCCAAGAAGCCTATAAAAAGAGTACTTACAAGCTTATGAACTCAAAAACGTATGCGTTACGATTTTTTCTGCGCGAATTTCGCCCCAAACGCCATCTTCCAGTGGGCGGATTTTGCTGGTTAACGAACTTGACCTTTCAAATTGGACGACTGATTTTTGTACCAAATTTCATCAAAATCGGACCATTCGTCTTCTATCTAGAGAGCGAACAGACAAATATATATATATATATATATATATATATATATATATATATATATATATATAAATAAATATATACATATATATATATATATATATATATATATATATATATACAAATTTGAACCACCGTTATTTTCGGTCTCTAGGGGTTCTGAAACGCGAAATTTTCTAGTCGGCACTTCCGGATTGCTTCATTGTATCAACCTTATAAGCGGGGTTCCTCCCTATGGGGGAGGGAGGAACCGCGCTAAAACACGATAAAAGGTCAAAACTGCTCCTGTCTGTTGATATATTTTTTAATACTATATATATATATAAAGTTACGCCCAAAACATTTTGTTGTCACAATGTTTTATTTATTTATATATATTTTTTATTTTATTTTATTTCATTTTTTTAATTATTTATTTTTATTTTATTTATTTCCCCCCTTATTTTTTATTTCTCTTAAATGTTTGTTTTATACTCACTCATTATTTTCTGTTTCCTGTTGGTTTATTACCTTTTATAACTTTTGATCCCTAGTGACATATTAGAATAAGAAGTTCCATTTGTATGAAAATTACCTGATCATTTGTAAATATTTTAGAATCGAACAGGCGATTCGCCAAAGTTGCGAAGCCTTATTAACAAATAAATGAATAAAAAATACTTTATTTACTCCAAATGTAACAAAAATTACTTATCTGGGCGATTGCCAAACTTAGGATCAAATTATCTGTATGACATCTAGGCGCACGGTAGTGCGCCAGGCCAAGTTCCGGCCTAACCATACTGTGTGTATATTACAGGAGGTCTTAGAGCCGATTTTTACTCTCTCATAACTTTCAGCCAGGTAAAGATAAAGTTATGAAATTTTACAGAGGTATTATACAACTGGATGTAAGTAAAACTGGAAATTTTCATAATTCTACATCGAATAGTTTCTGAGATATAATCGATCGAAAATCGGGAAAAAATTTTGCAGGATGATAGATATTAAGGTGTTATTAAAGGAAAAAAATCAAAAAATCCTGAAAAGTTGTGTTTGACGCTGCTTCCGGGGCGAAGGCGTGCCAGTTCTGTCCTTCCTTCGGAAACCCATAATTTCGTCCGAAACCTATGATGTGGGGTATCAAATGAATCGTCTCGGTATGAAGAACCTCTATTTGATGTTTTAAGAAACATTTAGGCGCATATAGGCTTGGTAAAAATCGTACACTAGCTGTCTGTCCGTATGTTTGTTCCTTATATAAATCCGAACCGTTTGACCGATTTTGACCAAACTTGGGACACAGGTGGGTCTTGATACGGGGAGAATCATAGGCTAGTTCAATATCGTCTGTCAGCTGTTTGCCTAACTGTTTATTCCTTATACAAATCCACACGATTTGACCGATTTTTACCAAACATGGTACACAGGTAGGTCTTTATCCGGGTAGTGTCATAGGCTAGGTCAAAATCGTCTATCAGCTGTCCGTCTGCATGTTTGTTCCTTACACAAATTCACATCGTTTGACCGATTTTGACCAAACTTGGCACACAGGTAGGTCTTGGTCCGGGGAATGCACTAGGCTAGGTAAAAAAGGTCTTTCAGCTGTCCGTCTGTATGTTCGTTCCTTACACAAATTCACACCGTTTGGCCTATTTTGACCAAACTTGGCACGCAGGTAGGTCTTGATATGGGAGTGTCATATTACCTATGACGTTTTGTACTTTTTGTTCCATCGGAAAGCCATCATTCCTTCTGAAACCCATCATGTGGGGTATCAAATGAAACGTCTTGGTAAGGAGAACCTATATTTGATGTTTTAAGAAACATTTCGATGCATCTTAACAACAACACGTGTGACTTCTTTCTTTAATGTTGTAAATAAAGTCTAAGGGTTAACTGCATAATATACTTGAAAGCAGATACTAAGTTTTTCAAAGTCATCTAAATTACAAAGTTTAGGATCACAAACCCAAAATGTATCGTCTTTGTTCTTTTCTTTTTCTTGAAGGCCTTCTACACTTTCCTTATGGTGATCTTTATCCTCAGGATGAGGTTCCTGTGTTTTACAGTGTAATAGTTTAGTTAGGCGAGCAATCAATTTGACCTCTAGAGTACTGTCATCTGGAAAAGCTTTTAACTTTTCTAGTCTAGTGATTAGATGTATGTAGGTTGATTATTGGTATCAAATACCAAGCATTAAGGAGAACTTTATGCAGAATCCAAAGACCCTGGTTTTATATGAAGTACAAAAGCCAGTAGGTATGTGGCAACTAAATTTTATTTAATACTTAGAAAAAAGTAAGGAGATCCCAAAAAAAAAAAAACATAAATGTGAAATAGAGTGAATTTATGATGACATCACAAAAAAAAAATAGTTCATTAGTTTTATCAATTTTTATTGATTCCCTGGAGATCCTTAACAATCACATTTATGGGAGCTGAACAGCTGCTAATCATTCTTTCGGAGATCATTATGTTTTAAATTTGATACAAACAAAATTTACCCTCCTTAAAAATTAACTTACAAAATTACATCTAAAGATAGAACTACTAAATTACTAAATGTCTTTTTCTTTCCCTCCATATTCTAAAATAAATTAACTAACACCCCCAAAATTAATAAAATGTATTTTCGAAAGAATGATTAGCAGGCTGTGTATATAGCAACTCAATTTATTTGAGCAGCGTTCTTGATTTACTTCAAATAAAGTTTTTCTTTCAGTTGTTTTTCCCTAAAATTTCCAATTACATTTTGAAGTAGGAAGATAATCTCAGTTCTGAGAATACCGTGGGAAAGTTATTTCAATGTCCTTATTACAATCCTCGCCGAAACGTTTTAATCATAGCTTGGACTAGTATTAATACTACACAATACTCTCCATTCATGTAGGGCAGTAGTACTTCCTTCTTCCTTGAGAAGAATTCTAGATATATCCATCTTATGAATGGGAGATAGATTCATTCATCAATTCACTTCCGGTCTGATTGATAACAATGAAGGATTTTCACGGATTGTCAAAGGACAATTACAGGCTTTTGTAATACTGTCAGAAGCTTAAATCCAAAAAAAAAAAAAAAAAACATAAATGTGAAATAGAGGCCAAGGTCCTCCCCCACAAAGAAACACTCCCTTCCCCAAAAAGCGAGAAATATCTCCTCCTAAAACCCCCCAAAAACGCCTTACCATCCTACACTCCAAAAAAAGTAGTATGAGTTGGTGTATTAAGTGTACCATATTTTCAACCAAAAATATTTGCCAATACAAGAGATGATACAAGAAAGAAATGTCCAAGTTCATTACTTAGAAGACCTCATAATTACTTACTAAGAACAGTAAAGACACTTCAACTGACCTTTAAAAACAACAATAAAAATAATTATATCCAGTTACTAAAATATCACTTTCCTCAACCAGGTATATTCTTAAACTTTGCAATGTTTTTTTTGTGCCGAAATTATCTTTAGAGAGAAAACTAAACATTGCCAAGTTTAAGAATATACCTGGTTGAGGAAAGTGATATTTTAGTAACTGGATATAATTATTTTTATTGTTGTTTTTAAAGGTCAGTTGAAGTGTCTTTACTGTTCTTAGTAAGTAATTATGAGGTCTTCTAAGTAATGAACTTGGACATTTCTTTCTTGTATCATCTCTTGTATTGGCAAATATTTTTGGTTGAAAATATGGTACACTTAATACACCAACTCATACTACTTTTTTTGGAGTGTAGGATGGTAAGGCGTTTTTGGGGGGTTTTAGGAGGAGATATTTCTCGCTTTTTGGGGAAGGGAGTGTTTCTTTGTGGGGGAGGACCTTGGCCTCTATTTCACATTTATGTTTTTTTTTTTTTTTTTTGGATTTAAGCTTCTGACAGTATTACAAAAGCCTGTAATTGTCCTTTGACAATCCGTGAAAATCCTTCATTGTTATCAATCAGACCGGAAGTGAATTGATGAATGAATCTATCTCCCATTCATAAGATGGATATATCTAGAATTCTTCTCAAGGAAGAAGGAAGTACTACTGCCCTACATGAATGGAGAGTATTGTGTAGTATTAATACTAGTCCAAGCTATGATTAAAACGTTTCGGCGAGGATTGTAATAAGGACATTGTGTGTGTGTGTGTAAAATATATCTTAACTTGTAACTTTGTAAAATTTAGAAAACATAATTGATTAATTGTATAAATTGTATGAATTATTGTAATATTGTATTTACTTATAATTAGATCTATAATGAACTGCAAAATTGTATCAACTGTACGAATTATTGTAATATTATATTTTAATATAACTACATGTATCATGATCTGCAACATTGTATAAATTGTATGAATTATTGTTATATTATATTTTCTTATAATTAGATCTATAATGAACAGCAAAAGTGTATAAATTGTACGAATTATTGTAATATTGTATTTTCTAATAATTAGATTTATCACAAACTACATAACTGATGTATCTGCAAATTTCAATCTGTACATTTGGATAAAAATATGTAAAATGTAATCAGATGTATATTTGTAATATTATTTCCATGAGCAAATTGCTATAGCTGCCGATGCTCATAAATAAATATAAAAACAAAAACAAAATAAGGACAATCTCATGATTACATTGATATCAGACTCAATAAAAGATGCATTAATTAATAGAATTATCAATGATTTATCTCATACTATAAATTAATCAGAAAGTAAATAAATAAACGAGAATTAAAATTAACATAACTGTGTTATGTGAATAGTTTCGCGTACACTCATGCCTCTTCAGGAGCTAAAAATATTCTAAATTCACATCCTTGCTATAGACAATTTTTAATTTTGTTTTATGTGATACGAAATTTTTATTTGTTTTTAAGGCGTACCTAAAGTAGGGCCATGAGCGCCGACATCCGGGAATTATTGAACGAATTTTTGGAACTTCCATTATATATATATATATATATATATATATATATATATATATATATATATATATATACATTTACATGTATGTGTGAGTGTACAGATGGGATTTGTAAATAATAATTACTTCCCGGCAAAATCAGGCAAATTGAAAAAGGCTGGAAAGTTAGTAGTTTTATCTATTTAATTGGTCAATCTTGCTTAATGAGCCAAGAAGTGTTGTCTAAATGTTGATTAGCAATGTAAATTAGTTATTCGCGAGAAAGTGAAATGTTTACTTGAAGTCTCATTTTCCTAAGGTGAAATGTTTAAACTAACAGAAAGTTCGAAGTCACTCCCTTTCCATGAATACGAATGTATCTTCCAGGTTCGTTCCTAGGTATTGTCAACATTCAATTAACCCTTAGGTTAATTAATACATATACTTATGGTTATTCCTCAATTGGTATTGCTTCGAGGTAGTGATGGGCGACTCTCGGATATGAACCGATCTTTTGAATTGATTAGAATAGAAATGAAATAATCGATCCACAAAGATCGGCGAGTTCAGATCGGTTCAAAAGATCGATCTTGTACGCTTAGAAGATCGAGCAACGATATGGATCGATCTACGATATGGCTCGATCTACGATATGGATCGATCTACGATATGGATCAATCTACGATATGGATTGATCTTCGATATGGATCGATCTACGATATGGATCGATCTACGATATGGATCGATCTACGATATGGATCTATCTACGATATGGATCGATCTACGATATGGATCGATCTTCGATATGGTTTGATCTACGATATGGATCGATCTTCGATATTGATCTCTCTTCGATATGGATCGATCTTCGATATGGTTTGATCTACGATATGGATCGATCTTCGATATGGTTTGACTATGATATGGATCGATCTTCGATATTGATCTATCTTCGATATGGATCGATCTACGATATGGATCGATCTACGATATGGTTCGATCTACGATATGGATCGAT
This sequence comes from Gonocerus acuteangulatus, assembly GCA_946811695.1. Classification (NCBI taxonomy): domain Eukaryota; kingdom Metazoa; phylum Arthropoda; class Insecta; order Hemiptera; family Coreidae; genus Gonocerus; species Gonocerus acuteangulatus. The sequence goes on along the minus strand of OX328125.1, from coordinate 105,029,728 downwards.
CAACGATATGGATCGATCTACGATATGGATCGATCTTCGATATGGATCGATCTACGATATGGATCGATCTACGATATGGATCGATCTACGATATGGATCGATCTACGATATGGATCGATCTACGATATGGATCGATCTACGATATGGATCGATCTACGATATGGATCGATCTACGATATGGATCGACCTATGATAAGGACCAATCTTCGATATGGAGCGATCTACGATATAGATCGATCTTCGATACGGATCGATTTCACGATTACTTACAACTACTTGCGAAATTCTTATTCCATTTCGATTCGAGCCCATTCACATTCGAGTATCGCCCATCACTACTAGGAATCGACCTGCAGCATAATTAGTTTCTATCTTCTTACCTGTGGACTGTTACTCCAACTATCTTCGATTGTGGTTTTGTACAATTGGAACAGGTAGGCATTGTGCACTCAATATTTATTCCCAATTAAAATTATTATAATAGTAAACCAGCCAACGGCAATAGCCACGTTGAATGCACCGGTTCCCGTAGATCACCGAAGTTAAGCAGCGTCGGGCGTGGTCAGTACCTGAAAGGGTGACCGACCACGTGCTGTTGGAATTATAAAAGGGTGGCAATCTTTAGATAGCCCGGCGCTAATGGCCAAGTTGTAGATACGCCGTAAAAAAAAAAAAAAAAAAAAAAAAAAAAAATAGTAAACCATTTATAACAAATATGGCCGCCATCGGGCTTGTTTACTTGACAGGTTTCTTCCAAAACGTCCCCTCCCCTCCTTTCATAACTCCATGATGATTACAGTCTACGACTTGGGAAAAATGTAACCGCAAAGCTTGATTAAAATCGAAATGATTCTAGATAGATCGATTCTTTAAAATATCGGTCCTTGGAGATCGATTTATTAAAAAACGATCGGCCCTTGGGGATAAAGGAAATTATTTTATTTTATTAAAATTTAATATAAGGCTTACTATAATCATTAAATATAAATTTTATCATAAATAATTTTTTAAAATTTATGATGACATCACAAAAAAAAAATAGTTCATTAGTTTTATCAATTTTTATTGATTCCCTGGAGATCCTTAACAATCACATTTATGGGAGCTGAACAGCTGCTAATCATTCTTTCGGAGATCATTATGTTTTAAATTTGATACAAACAAAATTTACCCTCCTTAAAAATTAACTTACAAAATTACATCTAAAGATAGAACTACTAAATTACTAAATGTCTTTTTCTTTCCCTCCATATTCTAAAATAAATTAACTAACACCCCCAAAATTAATAAAATGTATTTTCGAAAGAATGATTAGCAGGCTGTGTATATAGCAACTCAATTTATTTGAGCAGCGTTCTTGATTTACTTCAAATAAAGTTTTTCTTTCAGTTGTTTTTCCCTAAAATTTCCAATTACATTTTGAAGTAGGAAGATAATCTCAGTTCTGAGAATACCGTGGGAAAGTTATTTCAATTTTATAACTTTTGTGAGATTCGGCAGTTGTAGAATGGTTTTTTTTTTTTTTTTTTTTTTTTTTTTTTTTTTTTTTTTTTTTTTTTTTTTTTTTTTTTTTTTTTTATTATTAATTTTCTTTGAGCAGATCACCCCTGTTGCGAAGCTCTTCAAGGAAATTAAATTAAATTTTTTTTTTCTTTCTTTTTTTTTTGAAAAAAAATAGGGTGAATAGTGATTCTCGAAACTTTGTCTCGCTAACTAGACTTTTTTATTTATTATCAACATTTTGAACAGTTATTGCGGTTTTCAACATTCAAAAAGCATTAGCCTTCAAGAAAATTGATGTTGATTTCTAAAAAAATAAAGAAAAAAAAAAGAAAAGGATGCTTGTTAATTTGTTAATAGGTTTAGTTTTACCTTCTTGAGAATTGGCATATAGTTGCGATACACCCTATCATGGACATATGTAAGGGGGCGGATTGCGGCCCCCTCCGAAATTTTGATTAAATCGGTAAAATGTGTCATAAAAACTTTAAAAATAAATTAAATAAAAATCGTTTTTCTTTTTTTTTTTTAGGTTGGATAACTATGCCAAGTTCAAGATTGTTAGCATTCCATACCTCCAAATTTTCCCAGCACACCCCCATCCTCCCCAATTGTTTCGTATACATGCCACTGCATCCTGTATAGTGCAGCTTCTGCGGTACGGAGTGTTCGGCTGCATCTACATTGGACCCGTTTTTCTCCCGATCCGATCTGTTCCGATTTCGATTGACCGACAATGGCCGACGTGAGTGCCTACATTGGCCCCGACCCGATCCGATCCGACCTAATCACAGCTCGTCAGTAATGACCTCGTAGTGAAGCAAAAATGAGTAATTTATTTAATAAGCATAGAAACCTTCGATTAAGTAGAATGTTGGAGATATGAAGGAGGAGTTGAGAGGCCAATCAATTTTCTGGAAGTATTTCAGTCCCGAAAAAATAAATCTTAGTATAACAGAAATTTTAACTGTAACGCTACGATAAGAGAAACATTGGTATTCATATTTTAAAAATTATTTATAAGAAAGGTAGCTAGAAGGTTAGAGGCTTTGGAGAGTTATAAATATTGGAAGGCAAAAAATATAAACATCTTTCCACGTAATTTAATAAACAAAGGAAACAAAAAACAAAAATGTGAAGTTGTTTCACATTTTAATAGCTTTCATTTAAAAAAGTGCATTGAAATCGGTTATGATGTAGGGGCTGTAGACCTAATGGGCGTATATAAGGGGGGGGGCTGCAGCCCCCCCCCCCCGAAATTTTCATTTGATGGTAAAAATGTGTCATAAAAACCTTAAAATATAAATTAAGTAAGATCACTTAGTTAATAAAAAATAGTTTATTTTGGGTATAATAGCGTTTTAGTTGCCTAAAACTATTTTAAGTTCTAAATTTTTCATATTCTATAGCCCGGAAATGGTCTCAGCCCCCCCCCCGAAATTATCCCAGCCCCTCCCGAAATTATTTCCTATATACGCCCATGGTAGACCTTTTTAAAACACAGTACATCTTTTAGTGCCATTTTGCTTCGTCCGTCCGAAATGGGTCTAGAAACAAACACAGGTTTGAACGGCCGAGAATCGGTGGCCAATGGATCGGATCGGGACCAATGTAGGCACCTCGATGTATGTTTGTTTTTCTTCCGACTATCGGTGGCTATCGGATCGGATCGGATCGGGTCCAAAGAAGGTGCCCCCTTAGTCACATGAACTATTGTTAATTATGGTAAATCCCCCCTCCCTTCACACACCCCCATCCCATGATCACATACTCGGATTTCCCCATTACGTACCCATCTAGAGAAACGCATACTATGTAATGTGAGCTGTGTGTGTATGGAGTGGGAGTAGGTGAGACTCCTCGTGCGTGAAACTCACCAGTGAAAGTAGATTCACTTTCGTTCGACCCTCTCCGACTCTTATGCAGTCAATAGTTATTCCTGTCTTTCGTTTTCACGGCCCAAGATAGGGGCGTTGTTGTTATGTACCGAGCTATTTCGAAAATATATTCTTCACACGGATGTCACTGTCATATTTTAAGCTTTATTTTATATTCCATAGATTTAAGACAGGAAAAAATGCATGATTTTGCTCTTTGACTTTGAGATAGTCCACCGCAAAGTGGGGCCAAACGACATATGGTGTTTCAAAAAAGGCTACAGCTTCTAAATATCGACCGATTTCAATGCATTCTTTTAAAACGAAAGCTAATAAAATTTAGAACAACTTTGTCTAGCCAGATTTTTTTTTTTTTTTTTTTTTTTTTTTTTTTTTTTTTTTTTTTTTTTTTTTTTTATGCCACGTTGTAGTTAATTCCACGAAGTTTTACAATTCAACATAAAACAAAATTTCATTTTTCATCTAACTTAATATCAGCACTGATATCGTTAAAATCAAATCCTGATTAAACTTGGAAAATGTCACACCTTTATAAAATGTAAATTTATCTTAATTCAACAATGAGATTAATTGTTAATAATATTTAGTATAGATGATAATTTTAATGAATTAAATAAGATGCTGAAATATTATCAATCTTTGAAACGAAATGAAATGAAAATTTTATTGTTATTTCGGGACAGGAGTCCAATAGGAATAATTTTGAAATTACTAAATAATAAAGAATTTAATATATAAACTTATAAATACTACCAGTATATAATGTACAGCTTCAATATAAACTAGGGATTGGGTAAAACTTGTAGGGATAGAAAGTGGTGGAAGAGTCGGGATTTAAAGGTTTCTAGGTTGGTAGAATGGCGGACAGACAGAGGTAAGGAATTCCATAGCGAGGTGGCACGGGTGACGAATGCTTTTTCGAATATTGCTGTGGGAAGGAATATAAAGATCGGAAGGGTGAGATCGGGTGTTACGGGAGTGGACAGAGGATTTAAAATTTAAGAAGTTGAAAAATATAAGAAGGTTTTTGGGATTACTTGGCGCAAGACTGAGCCGAGGAAGTACTGTCGGCCAATTTAGCTTTTGGTAGAAATGTGTTATGTGGGAGTCTCTGGGGATCCCGAGGACAGTTCATGAGGCGTTTGGTGTTAAAAATCTTATTACTTTTTAATTAACCATTTTTAAATAGGTTTGATTCCCACTATGGATGGTGGATTTTCTTCCGAAAAAAAGAAAAGGCATCAGCCCTATTCTGGCTAGAAAAGGGTGGTGACCTGTAGATAACCCGGCCTAAAATTCTGAGTTAAAAGAATTAAATAAATAATTTTAAAATGAACTATTCTATAAATTATTCTTTATGTAAATGTTGTGCTCCCTCATCTATCGGAGTTGGAATGTACTTCCATTCATTCGAAGACTACTTAAATAAGAAATGTTTTTGTTTTTAACTTGTTTACAGGTAATTTAATAGAAAAAAGAAACAATAAACAAAAATCTGACTAGACAGAGTTCTAAATTTTATTACCTTTCAATTTAAAAAAATGCATTGAAATTTAGAGGCTGTAGACTTTTTTGAAACACGATATGTCATTTGGCCCCACTGTGCGCCACCTGTGACGATATCCTTAAGTACCATCTCTATGGTCATTAGGCCATAAAGATACCCTTGACCTCTGGGGTCCTCAAATACGATTACAAATTTGAATCACCGTTATTTTTGAGAGCTATAAGCCGTGAAACGTAACATTTTCTAGTCCGTACTTGCGGATTTAGTCATCGCGTCGACATCATAAGCAGGTTTACTCTATAAGAGGCGAGGGAGGAAACCCCTAATTGTCATTCATGACACTAATGGCAAAGTGAAAAGAATTATCTGAAATGATCCAGGCCTCCTTGAAGCTTGGACCACCCACAGACCCTGTACTCTCTCGACACTGCCCTGAATTCTCGATGGAAGCAGCTCCGTGGGAACTCGGCGAATTAATCGTGTGAACTCAGCTCGTGGAAGAGGAACGCTTTCTCGCCTCTTACCATCCTTGCAGTTCGCATAACTTCACAATTCAACGTGAAAAAAAAAATCAGCGAGATACTTAGCATCTTGATTAAGCAAATAACCGCTGAGAAAATTACACTAATTAACCTTGTGCTGGTGAGAGGCTCTCAGCTGTTCGGAGGTAAACAAACCCATTTTAATGATGACCGATATTTAATCTAGTCTTGTATGAATAATGTAGTATCCATATCGAAGATCGATCCATATCGTAGATCAAACCATATCGAAGATCGATCCATATCGTAGATCAAACCATATCGAAGATCGATCCATATCGAAGATAGATCAATATCGAAGATCGATCCATATCGTAGATCAAACCATATCGAAGATTGATCCATATCGAAGATCGATCCATATCGAAGATCGATCCATATCGAAGATCGATCCATATCGAAGATCGATCCATATCGTAGATCTATCCATATCGTAGATCGAACCATATCGAAGATTGATCCATATCGTAGATCGAACCATATCGAAAATCGATCCATATCGTAGATCGATCCATATCGAAGATCGATCCATATCGTAGATCTTTCCATATCGTAGATCGAACCATATCGAAGATCGATCCATATCGAAGATCGATCAATATCGAAGATCGATCCATATAGAAAATCGATCCATATCGAAGATCGATCCATATTGAAGATCGATCCATATCGTAGATCGATCCATATCGAAGATCAATCTTCTAAGACTGGAAGATAAATCTTTTGAATCGACCTGAACTTGTCGATCTATTATTATGGATAGATATTTTCATTTCGAGTCGAATCGATGGCGGCTTTTCAAAAATCATTGGGTATTAATACATGCTAGGGATTCTCGAATATGAATCGATCTTTTAAGATTCATATTCGAGAATCCCTAGCATGTATTAATACCCAATGATTTTTGAAAAGCCGCCATTATCTGCGGCACAATGGAGGCATTAAATATCCCCGGGGAAAAAGAGCTGACGTCATGATTACCTTGATGATGACGTGTCAACATGTCCTAGTGACCTTCGCCGAAAATACATCTCCATACTTTCTAACCGATGTCTTTCTGGCAACCAGCTTTCGCTTTCTTACAGTAAATCTGATTCGAATCAAATTTTGTCGGAGAAATCTAGAAGATATATAATTATAAATATATTATTATTATTATTATAGAAGATATAATAATAAATATAGAAAATAATTTTGGGGGGAGGGGTGGCTGAGACCATTTCCGGTGTATGGAATACTAACAATTTAGATCTTGGAAGAGTTTTAGCCAACTTAAACGCTATTACACACAAAATAGAATATGTTTTATGAACTAAGTTATCTTATTTAATTTATTTTAAGGGTTTTATGACACGTACCGATTAAATCAAAACTTCGGGGGGGGGGACTGGAGCCCCCTCAGCCCCCCCCCTTATAGAATACTTGATAATCTGAGCTCAACAGAAGCAGAAAAACTGAAACTTGAGAAAGAACTTCAGTATAAGCATTAAATAGAAACGTGGGACGGATTAGAAACAGTACAAACAGATATAAATACAATATTCAATTTATTTTATGACAAACTATTGATGTACATTAACTACTTTTTACCACTAAAGGAAAAAATAAATAAATAAAATCCCCAAATTTCACAAAGACAAACCATGGACCTCAAAAGGAATCAAAATTTCTAGCATAAAAATGAAAGTTCTTCACGCATTGAAGAAAGTATCGAATAATGAACAGTTCAAAAATTATTGCACTAAGTATAAAAAAATATACGAACAGGTAATTCAAAGCGCAAAAAGAGCCTATTTCGGAAAACTTGTATCTAACTCCAATAAGAGAAATATAACAGTCTGGGGTATTATAAACAGTGAAAACAAGAGAAAACCCAAAATACACGAGCATGTAACACTAGAAATAAAAGGGGAATCATTAGAAGAGAGAGAGGCAGCAGAAATATTTAATAATCACTTCACTAATTTTCCACAAATACTAGAAACAGAGACCGCATACAAGAACAGACAAGATACTGACAAACTGACACATAAGATAAGTATGAGTACAGATACCTTGTTCCTTATTCCAACCTCTCAACAAGAAATAATAGATGTAATAAACACAATAAAAAATAAGACAACTTACGATTTGGACTACATAAATAATACCATTATAAAAGAAATATCTCACGTAATAAAAAAAACATTATGTAAACTAATAAATCTGACTATAACCGAAGGAATATTTCCGAATAAATTAAAAACCGCTAAAATAAAACCTATTTATAAGAAGAGTGATAAAAATAATGTTGAAAATTATAGACCTATTGCAATATTACCAGTCTTGTCAAAGGTCTTTGAAAAAATAATACACAACAGACTAAACAATTGGTTTGAAGGTAAATGTATTTTTTCCAATAGTCAATATGGATACAGAAAAAATAAATCAACAGTAAATGCCATTATGAATTTAACCAAATCAATTAGGCAAAGTCTAGATAAAAATGAAAAATTCATAGGGGTATTTGCTGATTTATCTAAAGTTTTTGATCTTGTGGTTTTTGATCTAGTATATAGACAAGATATATACATATTTAAAAAATACAAATATATTTAACAAATTGTGACGATACGTCACATAATAAGATCCTCTATTTACGTATCTGGCTAACATTATTTGTACAGGTAATCTGAAAACCAGATATATCTATCTTTGAGAATAATATTACACCAATCTATTTCAAGCATTAACTAAATCTGAACATAAACAATTAGCAGCATTAAATACATTTTAATTGGTAAATTACTGTGTAGCGAAAAACAATAACAATAATAACAAGCAATGTAGTAATAATGTGCAATATTAGTATATGGATAATGATAAGGAATAATGTAATAATAATAATGTGTAATATAAGTATATATATAATAATAAGGAATAAATGTAATAATAATAATATTAATGAATAAAATAATTATATAGATATAATAATGTACGCTATAAGTCTATAGATAATAATAATGTATAATGTATGTATAATGTAAATATAAACAATATGGATATAGTGCAGTAATATACGCATATGTATATATGTGTGTGTGTATGTGTATGAATTCTGTAATCATGTCATCATCATTTATTGTCAAATCATCATATCTCCATTTATTGTTAAATCATCATTTATTGTAATCACTGTTATTATCATTTATGTAATCATCATTTATTTTGTAATCATGTAATCATCGTTTATTGTTATAGAGTATATCCCTAAAAACTGCGAAACTTTTAATAAATAAATAAAAAATGATCTAGTGGATCACAATATATTGCTAGAGAAATTAGCCGATTATGGAGATAGAGGAATTGCTAATAATCTTATGAATTCCTATATCAGCAATAGAGAACAGTGTGTAGAAGTAAATGGTAACCCGAAAACTAGATGTCGAACTTGCAAAACAAGCAGAGGAGTACCTCAAGGGTCAATTCTTGGTCCGTTACTATTTCTTATTTACATTAACGATCTCCCCTCGGTCCTTCATCCCAATAAAGCACTTGACAGTATTTTTCAGAGGAATTACTTTGGAACATCTTACTGTTGAAATAAATAATATGACACAAGTCCTAAAGAGGTGGGTGATAAGTAATAAATTAAAATTAAATTTAAGTAAGACTTGCTACATGCAATTCGCGATTTAAAAAAAAAAACAGAATAAAGACCTTCGTTTGAATATTAGAAATTCGATTAATCAAGTAGCAGAAACTAAATTCTTGGGATTAATTCTGGATGAGAATTTAAATTGGAAAGCTCATATAGAACAAATAAAGAAAAAAATAAACTAAGCTTGGTATATGCTAATAAAAATAACAAATGTATTAAATTTAGAAAATTTGATAAACGCGTATTTTGGGCTATTCCAATCGCAATTATATAAAATAGCTCTTTGGGGAAATGCGCCTGCACTAAAAGATGTTTTTAAAATACAAAAAGTCCGTCACGCAGGAACTGCATAACTAAGCACTTTCCTCAGAATTTGGGTAGTGTAGACTGCTTTCCAGAACAATTTGCTTAAAATATCCTACATAAATAAAATAAAAACATGAATAGTTCTCTTTTAAATTTGTAATGAGTAACAGATCAATTATTAATTTGCTTCCAGAGTTATGTACTACTACACTACGTAATAAATACAAAAAACCTTATATTATCATATTTTGATCTAACGCAGGAACAGGATACAGTCCCTCTAGATACAAAGCGCTCCTTGCGGCGGCGGCTTTGTGAACCTACGTCTGGCGGGCTTTTCTATTGAAATATATTGCAAAGTAAACCCCCACTTTCCGATTGACCGATTCAACTCATTTTTACAACACTTCTTTCTCATGAGTTACCCACGACGTATACCGCGTTTCGTTACAATACAGCAGAAATTACGACCGGTATGAGTATATTATGAATTTGGGTCCGGAGTAAACCCCCCCTTCTAAAGAACCGATTTAGTTTATTTTTACAACACATATTTACCTGTAGATTACGACTACGAATACCGAGTTTCGTCGAAATATACCAAAAATCACGGCTGGTAGTGGCGCATTGGTATAGTGGGTCCGGAGTAAACCCCCCCCCTCCTAATGAACCGATTTAGTTTATTTTTATATCTCAATTTTCTCTCTATATTGCCACTACGAATACCAAGTTTCGTTGAAATATAACAAATATTACGGCTGACATGGTCAAATTAGAGTTTTGATTTCAGGGTAAACCCCCCCCCCCCTTCCGGTGGACCGACTTTGGTGGTTAACGAACTCGTTCAATCGTTTGCTAATTGAATGCAATATACCAAGTTTGGTTACAAAAAAACAAAAACTCTGGCCACTATCGTGTTAACAGACACACACACACACACATATATATATATATATATATATATATATATATATATATATATATATATATATATATATATATATATATATATAAATTTTAACGGGGGTCATTTTCGGTGTCTACTAGGTAGGATCGATAAAGATTTGAAGAAATTTTTCAAAAATTCCGTCATGAGTCCAACCTCAATAGCTACTTTCCTTCGGAGGAAAGTGCTAAAAAGAGCGATACGAATATTATGCAATTTACAGAGGACAACCTCCTGCAGAAAATGTTTCAAAAAACTTAAAATTTTAACCATACCGTCTTTCTACTTATTAGAAGTTCTGAAATTTGTAAAAAATAATCTGCACCTGTTTAAGTCGAGGGGGGATATACATTCCTATACGACAAGGCAGGCTAAGAATTTAGAGATAGAGCAACATGGAACCTGCTTTTATTCAAAAGGTTTGTTACATAATGGAGCGATTATTTACAACGCCCTTCCTAGAAAAATAAAAGAAATAGACGAATATGCTAAATTTGAATACCAATGTAAATACATTATATCGAAAATGAATTTTTATACGATAAGGGAGTTTTTTGTTAATAATTCAAGAGACGTCTCAATTTAATACGTAGTCCAAAGAACTTATGTGCATATAATTTTATTTTAATGTATACAATTTTATTTTAATTTATAATTTACTGGTGACATATTTTAATTTTTATATTATTTATTACATTAGTCATATATACTTGTTAGCGCGGTTCCTCCCTCCCCCATAGGGAGGAACCCCGCTTATAGGGTTGATACAATGAAACAATCCGGAAGTGCCGACTAGAAAATTTCGCGTTTCAGAACCCCTAGAGACCGAAAATAACGGTGGTTCAAATTTGTATATATATATATATATATATATATATATATATATATATATATATATATATATATGTATATATTTATATATATATATATATATTTGTCTGTTCGCTCTCTAGATAGAAGACGAATGGTCCAATTTTGATGAAATTTGGTACAAAAATCCTTCGTCCAATTTGAAAGGTCAAGTTCGTTAACCAGCAAAATCCGCTTACTGGAAGATGGCGTTTGGGGCGAAATTCGCGCAAAAAAATCATAACGCTTACGTTTTTGAGTTCATAAGCTTGTAAGTACTCGTTTTATATGATTCCTGGGCTAGGAAAACGAATGAACCCATTTTGAAGGCGATAGCTTTAACCGTTTTCGAGAAAATTGGAAAAATAGTTTTTGAATACCGTTTTTGGTTTGGGTTCTTAGAATTACGGGATTCAGTTGAAACTTTATCTGCATGTTCTACTTTCATTAAAACTAATATGTTGAAAGTTTTGTTACGTTTGGAGTTAAGGAAGGGTTAGAATAAAATATTTTATGAACAGACATGAAAAGTTTTGGGAAGTTCGTATACATTCATTAATATCTCGAACACGGTTGGGAAATCGTGGTAAGTGGATAGAAACTATTTGAAAGCTTACTAAATTCTCTACAAAAAAGATTCTAAAACTATTTTTGATTAGGTTATGTCAATCGGAGAAATAAGTGCTTAAAACTTCAAATACGTCTGTTTTGTTCTTATGAACGGGTTTTTGTCGTTCTTGTTGTAATTTTTGTCTCTTTCCCTTCGTTTTTTATTGCTTTTTATTTTTGTAATTTCTTATGTTGCGAAAATTTTGTGTGTAAAACAGGATATGAAAAATGAGGCCAATTTTCTGTTGCTAGAAATAATATAAATTTTGGGAACTTTCATTAATATGTCGAAAACTGTTGAGAATTTTGGTAAACGGAAGAATACCATTAGAAAGCTTATTAAATGCTCTACATAAAAGGTTCTAATGAAAGTTTTGATTAGGCGATGTCAATCGGAGAAATAAGAGCTTAAAGCTTTAAAGTAATTGATTTCGCTTATTCGAAGTGTTCTTTTTGTCTGTATTTTATTCCTTGTTATTTTTTAATTGCTTATAGTTGGATAACGTATTCGAAAATAAAACAGGTTAAGTAAAATAACAAAAACAATTTATTGTTAGAAATATAGAGTTCCAAGATTCCAAGACCTTGTAACTAGCGGGACGGTTTCTAGTGTTGCCGACCCTTCCAGGTAAGATTGTAAATCCTACCTTTCAAGACTGGTGGAACCAAAATATAACTGTCAGGGTTCGGTCACTGCTACTTAATAAAACTACATTTTATCGTAAAAATGGTTTTATTGTGCCGACGTTTCGGCTTGAACTTCAAGCCTTCATCAGGGCTGTAAATACAAGTAGGACATATTTAACACTAATATATGCACATATCTATGTAAATATACCTAACATATATATATATATATATATATATATATATACATATATAATATATATATATTTATATATATGCATATACACATACACATATACACGCACACATATGTACATATATATGCCCACATACATACACATATGGGGTATGTATTATTAAGTAGCAGTGACCTAACCCGGACAATCCCTACCTTGCATCATCAACGGTCAACGATCTTCTCTCAACAAAATAATAACTGCTTCTATTTTAATCTTTCGAAATTAGACTAGGGATAAGAACGGAACCGCGCTAAGATGAGGCAGTTCCTGCGAGTCGGACTTTTTTTATTTTAAAATAGGGCTATATGCTATGTTATTTATTATAATCTTAAGGTACTAAGTTAGAATATCAAGGCATTACCATGAAATGTTTTATCAAATTGTGTAAGAGAAAAACCTAAGCAACCAGATTTGAAATTGTATTGTTGTTTCGTTTTTGTTTTTTGCTTCTTTGACTTGTCCAATTTCCAAAAAATTTGGATATCTGGAAATATCTATCTATCTATCTGTATACGCCCATGTTTCTTTCATTGAGCTCTTGTACAATGGGAACAACCAAACGCCGAACAGGTAGCATTGTGCAGTCAATACTTATTACAATGGTAAAACATTAAAAAAAAATTAAAATATATTGAGAGATGTGGCCAAGCAACACGGCCGCCATGAGGTTTGGATTGGAGATAGGATTTTTCCAAATCATCCCCTCCCCTCTTTTCAAAACTTCATGATGATAGCTGTCTATGACTTGGAAAAAATGTAACCGCAAAGCCTGATAACAATTTGAACCTATTCTAGATAGATCGATTCATTAAAAGATCGGCCCTTGGAGGTCAATTCTTTAAAAAGATTGCCCCTTGGAGAAAGATTTAAAAAATCGATATACCGTTTTAAAGAAATAAATCTTTTAAAAGATCGATTCAGATCGCCCATCTGTATGCATGACTTTCGGATCTCCTACAGTTTTTGGTTTCCTGAAGTTCGGTTAGCACTAAAAGTGATGGTTCCTCTTTTGAAAAATGAAAATCCCTTCTCAAAAATCTTTTCTGTAACTATGTGGACGATCAAATTTAAATAAAGAAATGAGCTTGAAATTTAAATCTATCTTAATAGCTTATTTTTGTAATTTGAAATGACCCCAATAAGCCAAATTCTAAATACTTCCTAGTCTGAAAGTAAGTTCTGTAATGAACTCTGCAACATTTACCTGAAATGCCAAGGAAATCATTTACTTTAAGATTCCGTGGAAAGTTAGTGAATTACCCTACCATAAACCATGGAATGTTACGGTACATGGCAGTCATCACGAATTTCCTTCTTTAAGTCACGATTTGCGGAAACACTGCGCACTGGAATGTAACCTCACGTCAGGTAGGGTTTCCGTTCACAAGGAAGTACGAATATATCAATTAACGGGGTCGGGGCAAAATAGTGCCAAGCAACATTTTTAACAAACCGTAACTCTAGCTTTTATATGTTGGATATAATGTGGGACTGACTGTCAGTTGAAATGGTTAGGGGCAACAAGATTATGTAGCATATAGAGGTTGTAGTCATATTTTAGAAGAATTTGCATCATAGACTGATAGTCCCACATAATGTCCAACAAACAGCAGATAGAGTAAAGTTCTGTTACAAATGTTGATTGGCAGTATTTTGCCCCGACCCCTTCAATTGATTAAATATAGAAATGGCATAAGTCTGTCTTGTACTATTTCATCGGTTGGGTGTGTTGAATTGGGCTTTAGGGCAAACACTTTTTTTTTTTTTTTTTTTCTTTTTTTTTTTATAATCTATTGATTACGAAGTTACTATAAATAAGTGTAAATTTCTGTATTTTGTATGCTAATGGTTATAGTGTAGGAGAGTGTTATGAAAGTGCCATAAAAGGTAGTAGGCGTTTTTTGAGGTACATTGGAGAGGTTGGAGAATTGGTCAAAGTTATGTCCGTCCGTGATGGCGTTTCCGGAAAAGGCGCTTTTTATGGCCATTAAATTTTTTTTTTTTTTTTTTTTTTTTTTTTTTTTTTTACGGCGCATCTACACGTAGGTCATTAGCGCCGACATCCAGGGTGCAGCGAGGAATTTTACCAGCGAGCCGTGGGATGATAAAATTCCTGCCGTAGGTTGGGAATCGAACCCACCATCTCCCGCTTATGAATCCAAGGCGCTAGCCATTAGACCACGGGAGACCCCATGGCCATTCAATGTATTAAAAATCGCATCCTTTCTAAATACATGTTTTTCCATCAAGAAAATAATCTTGTTAGTGATCTGTATTCTGTATAACCCCGATCTGCATCTATGTATAAAGTTTTTCATGTATTTCTTCTAAATTTTTTTAAGTATTTTTTTTTAAATTAGCACAAAATTATTACCAGTAGAATGATCAATTTTGTTGTTGCAGATGTTTGTTATATACGTAAAATAAACATACAAAATTTGGAAGAAGCCAACCATTGTTGACACATCCAGAGCTGTCTCAATAAACATTTTAATGATCATGATAAGGTTAGGTGAGTAAATTGTCTCGGGCCACTGTCTCTTAAGCCGCCTGGGAGGATTGCCTGGATGGGATTGGGAAGATAAGGATAGACCTTCAGGATTAGGATGGTTGGACAATTTGGAGTGGAACATTAGGAAACGGGTTTTAGCAAGGTCAAGAACAAATCGGATGTTAAGGTCCTTGTGTAGGGTTTTGTTAGATACATAGAAAGGGATATTTACAATTTTAGACTGGAATGCCTGTATTCTGTTGATGTTGGATGTTTTTGTAGAGGTCAAGTCCGTATGCCCGTATTGGTCGAATGATTGTTTTGTATATCTTTAGTTTATTCTGTATCGATGCTTTAGACGAGATTCCTAGGAGTCGTCTAAGTAGTCCGTATCTTCTGTTCAGTTCTTGTCTTTTCAGTCTTGTGTGAGGGTTCCATGTCAGTCGGCTGTCAAGGTATAATCCTAGATATCGAACCTCGTTAGATACTGGAAGTGGAGTGTTTTTGAGGTAGACAGAAGGACATGATCTCCGGTTGAGAGTGAATGATAGTTTATATTTTACCGGGTTGATTATTCTCCACCATACACTCCAATGTTTCATAGTAAGATGTTCCTTCAGGCGTTGGGATGCTACTGAAGGATCAGGGGAGGTAAATAAGATGGCAGTAACGTCTGCGTAGGTTCTTTGTAGGATTTGGGGGTGATCAAGCTCTGTTCATTCTTGTTCGCAGGCTAATTTTCTGGCAGAAACGCCGTCAAAAATAAAATACATTTACAAAAATAAAATACCCTTCACCAACTCCTTTCTTCCTATGTTTCCCTGTATTAACTGTCAGAAATGATCCCGCATTTGTGAGGAATAGTTCTCTATCTTCCCATCGGTAAGCCCATATTGTTATTCTTATATCTAATCTAATATATAATCTGTTATTCTTATATCTGTTTTCCTAATAATCGAAACACATTGGTATCCTAGAGCACATTGTTCTTCTATATATTATGTTCTAGCATTTTATGTTTTTGTCTTTTTCCATATATATATGTATGTGTATTTGTGTATGTAGGCATATATATATATATATATATATATATATATATATATATATATGTATTACATCCGTCCTACTTGTTTTTTACAGCCCTGATGAAGGCTTGAAGTTCAAGCCGAAACGTCGGCACAATTAAACCATTTTTATGATAAAATGTAGTTTTATTAAATAGCAGTGACCGAACCCCGACAATCCCTACCTTGCATCATCTACGGTCAACGATCTCCTCTCAACAAAAAATACATGTTCTTTTAAAAAATGTAGTATTAATATGATACCAGGACCGAACCCTGACAATATCTACCTTCCCAATCCCAACGGTCAAAGATCTCCTCTGATTCCATTTTTTTATTTGTTTGTCATGGATATTTCTCTACTAACCTGTGTATAAAAATTATACCAAGGAAAAATGTTCCTTTTCATATTATACCATGGAAATGAGGTTTATGGCGGCCCGAGACAGCCGTGTGAACAAGCGGCCGGGATTAGTTTAAAGATAAAGGGATCCCTATTCAAAATATAGACTTTCCCTTCCTCTCACAGCTGCAGCTTTCGCCGCGTCTCGAAACCAGGCTACGGCTGGAGCCGTCAACAAATCTACAGTCATGAGTCATTAGTCACTCCTATCAGCTGGGGGAGTTTTCACCGTAGACTATGTTGGTGCCATCAGATCTCGTGTCAAACACACGTGGCGTTTGACAACTTACGTCCTAAACTAACAGCTATTTAAGAGATTTAACTTCTAAACTGTGAGACACTTACTAAGGCTGCACCTACATTGGAACCGTATTTCTCCCGATGCGATCCGATCCGATATCTTTTGATCGACAACGACCAACAGCAGCCGACGTGAGTGCCTACATTGGTCTCGACCCGATGTGATACGATTTAGTCACAGCTCGGCACTAATGACCTCGTAGTGAAGTGAAAATGAGTGATTTAGTTAATAAATACCACCTAATAAGCATAGAAACCTTCGATTAGGTTGAATGTTGGAGGTAAGAGAATTATTGGTATTCATATTTTAAAATTATTTATAAGAATGGTATCTAGAAGGTTATATGCATTGGAAGGTTAAAGACGTTGGTTGGTTATAATCATCTTTCCACGCAATTTAATAAACAACGGAAACAAAAAACAAAAATGTGAATCGACAAAGTTGTTCTAAATTTTATTTCCTTTGATTTAAAAAAATAAATAAAAAATAATAATGCATTGAAATCGGTTAAGATTTAGAGCCTGTAGACCTTTTTGAAACACAATATGTGGGTTGGCGCCATTTTGCTTCATCGGTCCGAAATCGGTCTAGAAACAAACATATTTGAATGGACAAGAAACGGTGGGCATCGGATTGGATCGAATCGGGTCGGGTCGAGACCAACGTAGGCATCTCCATTGAGATGCATGTGTTTGTTTTTCCTCCGACAGTCGGTGGCTATTGGATCGGATCGGAACGGGTAAACACTATGTAACTTCTGTAAACTGCTATAGACGGGAGACCACATATTGCAACCATACTCACATCTACAGACCACAGTGACGTAATATAAAATATAGAAACATCACATATAATTTTTAAACAACTCCAAAATCGTACTGATAATTATGAGACGAAATTACACATTTCTTATATCTGTACCCCGGAGGTAAAGGACACCATGTCCATTTTTTTCTTAAATTGACTTAAGACCATGTTCTTAATGTGGATTTTTCAATCCATTTAATAGTATAGGGCACTATTTCCTGTTGCCATTAACAACGAAGATAAGACAGTGAAAAATAAAATCATATCTGCTTAGAGGTAAAAGACACCATTTCGAGGACTTGGTTTTGTTTGACTATAAGCAGTACTTCCTATTACCTATCAATGCCAATAACAACAATAGTTCAAATTTATGGAAATTTGGCTCTCCTGGTCAATAACAAACCTGTTGCATGGTGTCCTTTACTTCCGGGATACAGATATTACCTCTTGATATGAAAATGTCGTTTGGCTGGGGTCTCCACATTTTCACGGGTGTCTCAAAAGTGTTTCGGAAGTGCTATCATCAGTCACTTTACCGGAATTTGATTATGGTGGGGAAAATTCTGAATTTGTGGGGATTGTTTAATATTCATTCCTGAGTATTACATATGTAAAAGAGTAACGTAAACCAATTTGTATATGCAATAAATGGGCAATTTATTGCAAGAAATAAATAGCTAGTTTGTATTTATTTCCCAAATGATATTTTCAGAATCTCATTAGAGGTAAATCAGTCTTGTTGATTTCTTTTAGCACTTTCCTCCGAAGGAAAGTAGCTATTGAGGTTGCACTCATGACGGAATTTTTGAAAAATTTCTTCAAATCTTTATCGATCCTACCTAGTAGAAACCGAAAATGACCCCCGTTAAAATTTATATACATCTATATATATATATGCATATATATATATATATATATATATATATATATATATATATATATATATATATATATATGTGTGTCTGTTAACACGATAGCGGCCAGAGTTTTTGTTTTTTCGTCACGAAACTTGGTATACAGCGTTCAATTAACAAACGATTGAACGAGTTCGTAAACCACCAAAATCTGTCCAACGGAGCGGGAGGGGGGGGGGGGGTTACCCCGAACCCAAATCACTTATTTGACAATGCCAGCCGAAACATTTGATATATTTCAACGAAACTTGGTATTCGTAGTGGTAATCTAGAGAGAAAAGTGAGATGCAAAAATAAACTAAATCGGTTCATTAGAAGGGGGGGGGGGTTACTTCGGACCCACAATACCAATTCGCCACTACCAGCCGTGATTTTTGTTATATTTCGACGAAACTCGGTATTTGTAGTGGTAATCTACAGGTACAAATGTGTTGTAAAAATAAACTAAATCGGTTCATTAGAAGGGGGGGGGGGTTACTCCGGACCCAAATTACTAATATTCTCATACCGGTCGTAATTTCTGCGGCATTGTAACGAAACTTGGTATACGTCGTGGGTAATTTATTAGAAAGGAGTGTTGTAAAAATGAGCTAAATCGGTCTATCGGAAAGGGGGGTTTACTTTGTACTATATTTCAATAGAATAGCCCGCCAGAAGTAGGTTCACAAAGCCGCCGCTAGGAGCGCTTTCTACCACTAGGGGGAAGTCCCCCTACAGTCCTGTATCCTCTTCCTGCGTCAGTTCAAAAGACGAAAATATGAAGTTTTTTTAGTATTTATTAAGTTCATGTTTTTATTTTATTTATACAGTTTTTTTTAAAGAAAATTATTCAGGAATGCAATCTACACTACCTTAATACCGAGGAAAGTGCTTAGTTAAGCAGCTCCTGCGTGACGGACTTTTTGTCAAATTCTTATCGCCCACACCTATTGACTATCAAGAAGTATGTACCAATATGTAGACAGTGTAACGAACTACTGGCATACACTTATCGAATGCTGAGGGCGTGAACATTTACACGCACCCACTAACCTTATACTACTTTTGATCGATTGTAGCCAATAATTGAACAAGAAATTTAAAAACTTACAAGTTGCACATTTATATTATAAAATTTAATGAAAAGAACGCTTCCTTCTTCTTTGTTTTTAAACATTTTATTTTATTTCTACGTATTATATTAACTTCTTACTTATTATCTCGTTATTATATTTACTTATTTTTTTATTATGATTAAATTATTAAAATTCAATTATTACTATTATAAGTTTGTTTAAAGCTTGAGTTTCCATACGGACCTAAATAATACTAATATCGTAATGTATTTATTTATTATATTAATGGAATTTAGCTTTCCAAATTAAAGAGGAAAATATAAACAAATAGATCCAAGCAGTTTATTGGTTCAATTTTGGGTTCTTTAGTACATTTCAGTAATAAGATATAGACTTTCAAATAATTTCAATAAATCGTCATTGATCCAGAGCAGAAATTCAAGAAAGCATCAAAGAATCACCGGGACATCCCCAAACCATTAATGAAGAATGACAAATATTTTGTAATCTATATATATATGTATATAAAAATCACGTGTCTGTCTGTTTTTCTGTTTGTTTGTCCCTTATACAAATCTACACCGTTTGACCGATTTTGACCAAACTTGGAATAATGGTAGGTCTTGATACGAGAAATCTCCTAGGCTAGGTCAAAAACCTCTACCAGCTGTCTGTCTGTATGTTTGTCCCTTATACAAATCCACACCGTTCGTCCGATTTTGACTAAACTCGGTACACATGTAGATCTTAATCTGTAGAGTGCCGTAGGCTAGGTCAAAAACCTCTACCAGCTGTCTGTCTGTATGTTTGTCCCTTATACAAATCCACAACGTTCGTCCGATTTTGACTAAACTCGGTACACATGTAGATCTTAATCTGGGGAGTGTCGTAGGCTAAGTCAAAAACGCCTTATAGCTGTCAGTCTGTATGTTTGTCCCTTATACAAATCCACTCCGTTAGTCCGATTTTGACTAAACTCGGTACACATGTAGATCTTAATCTGAGGAGTGCCGTAAGCTAGGTCAAAAAAATCTACCAGCTGTCTGTCTGTATGTTTGTCCCTTATACAAATCCACAACGTTCGTCCGATTTTGACTAAACTCGGTACACATGTAGATCTTAATCTGGGGAGTGTCGTAGGCTAAGTCAAAAACGCCTTATAGCTGTCAGTCTGTATGTTTGTCCCTTATACAAATCCACTCCGTTAGTCCGATTTTGACTAAACTCGGTACACATGTAGATCTTAATCTGAGGAGTGCCGTAAGCTAGGTCAAAAAAATCTACCAGCTGTCTGTCTGTATGTTTGTCCCTTATACACATCCACACCGTTAGACCAAATTTTACGAAACTTGGTATACATGTATGTCTTGATACGGGGGTGTTATAGGTTAGGTCAAAGTCGTCTAGGACTCACAGTTGGGAGGCCACGGGTTCATAACAGTTACAGATTCGTGTTATTAGATTTTAATAATACTTATTTGGTTTCTAATTTATTTAGGCTTTTCTATATGCAGAAAGTGCAGCATGGCACGTCGGGTAACGGCTAGTATGTAATAAAAGCTACGTTATTAGATGCAGAGATGTGGTTTGCTGTATCTTATTATAAAATCATATATATTTTATTTATAGAATATTACAATCTACAATTGAACTGTACTTTGTAATTTGATATTAGTTACTTTTCCACACCTCAGGTGCCTCTAGTTGTCAGCCGAATACCTTCCTTGTTAGGAAGGATTCTAGGATGACCTGGAGTTAACCTTACGCCAAACCACACCCTGCGACTAGCAGGGAGGATTGGAGGCGAATGTGACGGGGCCTGTGTTATCCTGAGGAGTATCTTATTATAATGAAATTCGTCAAAGAATCAACTTTTTCAAGACACCCTACTTTCCAAACAAGTTCAAGGAGTTCGATCAAGTGTATCGAATTTATGTAAGCCGATATCCTCCCAAATGTATAGGGATTATGTTTCAAGGGAGAAAAGTTTGAGAAATCTTAATAAATATGCACACACTTTCCGACTGGTCAAAAAAGATGTGAAAGTCAAGGCCAGAAGTAAAATTGGTCCAGTATTGATAACCTTTTTTTTATTGATTTGGACAATTTGGTATTACTATAATGGTAATTCACACGTTTATACGAGTATTTTATTTGTTCGTTATATTGTACAAAACCCAAATAAATAATAAGATAATAACAATGTATAAAATGAACAGAGCCGGGTGGAAAGGATTAAATCTGCCATGGGCGTACATAGAAAATAATTTCAGGGGGGGGGGGCTGAGACCATTTCCGGTGTACGGAATACTAACAATTTAGATCTTGGAAGAGTTTTAGCCAACTTAAACCCTATTACACCCAAAATAGAATATGTTTTATGAACTAAATGATCTTATTTAATTTATTTTTAAGAGTTCTATGAAATTTTTACCGATCAAATCAAAATTACGGGGGGGGGGGGCTGCAGCCCCCTCAGACCCCCCCTTGTATACGCCCATGAAATCTGCACATATACAGTGCTGAAAACACATTGAGAGGTGTGTAATTAATGCATTTTTGAATACGATGAGCTATTCGGAACTGGTGTAGGAATAATGGAAGCCGCTTGTTATGTGACCATAGATAGGTAAAGAAGACGACCGTCAATTATTTAAATCAATTACTTGTCTAGATGAAGTAATTAATTTAATCATTCGTACTGTAAAAATTAATAAAATTAATAATTTTATAAATGTAAAAAAAAAAAAAAAAAAAAAAATTGTTTTAAAGGCGTTTGCTATCCGCGACGAAAATAAAAAGCCCTTTTATTTTAATTAACAAAACACGAAGTTTTCCAGCACTAATTGATTTCAATATTCCGTAACTGGTAAACTTTTAGTATTGCCTTGTTATTAGTTTTGTGAAATCTGAAGCCATTCCAATTTTGATTACAATTAAAAAAAAAACCCAAAATAATTACTAAACATAATTATAAGAAAGATGATACAATAAACCATTGAATTTGAGACCATCTCTAGTGTGCCGTATGTTTCAGTCCTCATGGATCGTTAGGTTTATATATATATATATATATATATATATATATATATATATATATATATATATATATATATATATGCAATCTGAAAATTCACCTATATTATTGGTGGTCAGTCAACTAAATCTACATTCCCGTAGGTGTATCATCAGGTTAATGTTAAAGACTTAGGAAATACAGAAATTTTAAACAATTTTTATGATCTCTTGCTAATATGTTTGCATAAAATTTCACTTAGCTCATCATACTTTTATAAAAAGTTCTTACGTTAAAAAAATAATAAAAACTTTATGTGCACAGATGGTTATTGTCCGTGGGAACTGTGGCAGCCATCCTCCCAGGATCTACTTCTGAACCATCGCCTTCTCCAGTAATTAGGAATCAACACTTTCTCAGGATGTGGCTAATCTCTTTTAAGCGTACAATTAATTCACCGATTCAGACATCTGGGGGTAGGGAAGGAGAGGAAATGAACAAAATTGGTTCTTATCCTCCATTAGGGAGTTCCATGCGATTTGAAGTATCAGCAATATAAAATAACAACGTTAGTCAAGTATTATCATGAAATAAACACACAAAAAAAAAAAACAGACAAAATTTCTGGAAACACTTACATGCAACTTAAAGGAGAGAAACATTTTTTTTTTAGTAGAGTAATAAGTCACAATTTTTCAAAATCGTAAATTTGTCAGAAATAATAAATTCGGAGAAATATTATTTTTTATTGAGCAAGGTGTTAGGCCAATAAATAAAATTCTAAATTAACACGAAAGTCAATTCATTAAAACGGCTGTACATGTAACGCGCCTCATCAAAAGCCTTAGGGTGCGTTTACATCTGAAAGTTATTGCAGGATATTTATGTCAGACAGAAATTGTGACTAATGTAAACTGCGAACAATTTCTGTCTGAGATATATATTTCTAACACGAGCTATAAGTGTCGACACTTCTATACCGTCAGGTGTAAACACTGATTATAATGAGAATTTAATGTCAGAAATAAATATCTTGGCTACTAGCTATTTTGTCGACACTTCTATCAGTGCAGGCAACGAATGCTTAAAAACAGCTATAGGTGGAAATTTTTGGAACACAATTTTGGACTTCGTAACTTCGTTTGGCCTGGACAGGAGGTGAACATATCAAAAGTCCTCGCCCGTAGCCTTTGTACCGGGGGGAGGGGGGTTTAGAAGGTCCCATTTTTCGGGTTTTCACTTATATCTCGGAAACCCTGCGTCCTAGCGACATAACTATTCTATAATAAATGAAAGCTGATTAAATTTCCTACAAGTTCTATTCTATAAAGTTTTTCGAGGTATCATTAGTTTTCGAAATATCCGCTCTTGAAAGTCTGTCATTTTGGGGAAAAACACTTTTGCCGCAAGTTGTTTCCCCGTTTTGACGGGATGACTCTTCAACGATGAACCCAACAAATACATAACGGTTTTAGGGTTGTAGAGTATTGCATTCCCTTCAATAATATATATTACTTTGCTATTTTATGTATTTTCCTTCAAACGTAAAAATAATTTTAGTGTTCATCGTGAAATCTGAAATTTAGCGATTAATACTCCAGGTAACTTAGAGTTATAGGTGGGAATGTTGGGAACACTATTTTTAACTTCATAACTTTGTTTCGGCTAGTTAGGGGGTCAACATATCAAAAGTTCTCGCCCGTAGCCTTTGTGCCGGGGGGTTTAGAAGGTCCCATTTTTCGGGTTTTCACTTATATCTAGAAAACCCTGCGTCCTAGCGACATGACCATTCTTGACAACCCTATAGCCGACATTTATTTTTTGGGTTCATCGTTGATGAGATATCCGGTCGAGAATAGAAAAAAGTATGTTTTTTCCCACAATGACAGACTTTCAAGAGCGGATATTTCGAAAACTAAAAATATCTCGAATAACTTTATTGAATAGAACTTGTAGGAAATTTAATCATCTTTCATTTGTTATAGAATATTCATGTCGCTAGGACGCAGGGTTTCCGAGATATAAATGAAAACCCGAAAAATGGGACCTTCTAACCCCCCCCCCCCCTCCCCCCCGGCACAAAGGCTACGGGCGAGGACTTTTGATATGTTCACCTCCTAACTAGCCGAAACAAAGTTATGAAGTCAAAAATTGTGTTCCAAAAATTGCCATCTGTAACTGTTCGTTGACTGGACTGTATGCCATCAGATGTAAACACTGATTATTTCCTAGTACAGGACACATATGTATGTGTGTAAACGGGCAGTACATTTATCGCAAATTTCAACAAATCCAGAACTGTCGTATACATATCCATGATATAAATGTCTAGCTATTTCTCTCAGTATGTAAACATGCAAGAGAATATCTATCCGACACCTGACATATATTTCATGCGAGAAGTGTCAGATGTAAACGCACCCTTAAGAATAAGTTCAGCCTACAAAAATGTAGGCGAACCTCTTCCGCTACCAAGTCTTAATCATGAATCTTTGACGAGGCCCAAAAGTGAGGTTGTCAATAGATTATTTATCATGATGATTAGATAGTTTGCCGTCGAGGTGATAAGTAAAGATGGAATGGTTGGGATTCGGCTAAAGAAACCTTAATATGATTTTTGTTAAAAAAATCTATATTTAGGACGTTTCGGCTACTCATTGGTAGCCTTCGTCAGCTATTTATCATGATGATTAGATAGTTAGCCGTCGAGGTGATAAGTAAAGATGGAATGGTTGGGATTCGGCTAAAGAACCCTCAATTTGATTTTTGTTAAAAAAATCTATATTTAGGACGTTTCGGCTACTCATTGGTAGCCTTCGTCAGCTATTTATCATGACGATTAGATAGTTAGCCGTCGAGGTGATAAGTAAAGATGGAATGGTTGGGATTCGGCTAAAGAAACCTCAATACGATTTTTGTTAAAAAAATCTATATTTAGGACGTTTCGGCTACTCATTGGTAGCCTTCGTCAGCTATTTATCACGATGATTAGATAGTTAGCCGTCGAGGTGATAAGTAAAGATGGAATGGTTGGGATTCGGCTAAAGAAACCTCAATACGATTTTTGTTAAAAAAATCTATATTTAGGACGTTTCGGCTACTCATTGGTAGCCTTCGTCAGCTATTTATCATGATGATGAGATAGTTAGCCGTCGAGGTGATAAGTAAAGATGGAATGGTTGGGATTCGGCTAAAGAAACCTCAATACGATTTTTGTAAAAAAATCTATATTTAGGAAGTTTCGGCTACTCATTGGTGGCCTTCGTCAGCTATTTATCATGATGATTAGATAGTTAGCCGTCGAGGTGATAAGTGAAGATGGAATGGTTGGGATTCGGCTAAAGAAACCTCAATACGATTTTTGTAAAAAAATCTATATTTAGGAAGTTTCGGCTACTCATTGGTAGCCTTCTTCAGCTAAAATGACAAGAAAAACAGAAATTAATAGATTATTAATCGTTAAAGCGGTTTTAGTAGGAAATGTATTATTATTTATTCCCTATGGTCATCTTTGACTTACCACA
Source organism: Gonocerus acuteangulatus (assembly GCA_946811695.1). Lineage (NCBI taxonomy): Eukaryota > Metazoa > Arthropoda > Insecta > Hemiptera > Coreidae > Gonocerus > Gonocerus acuteangulatus. The sequence goes on along the minus strand of OX328125.1, from coordinate 105,003,490 downwards.
CTTTAACACTACTTACCCGATATTTAACAAATTATATGAAATGTCTAAAAAATGAACATTGACTGTTAACAATTTTTTTATAATACCTCCTATATTGCAAAAGTAACCAACATTTCTATATCATAGTTTCTATATAAATGGTAAATGAGGAATTATTTTCATGCTCCTTTTAACGTAATATTTAAGAAATTATTAAATAACGAATTTGATTTTTTACTAAATTATTTAGATTCTCCAGTGCATGGTTTTGTCTTGTTCTCTATTTTCATTCACAAAGCATAATAGATTCAAATTTATAATTTTCCACAATACAAAATTATAAAATTGAAGTATCCATAATTTTTGAACTTAGAATGATAACATGAACAGGAACTGGAAAAAGGATGAAATATTACTTACAAATTATTCCGGTTTCCTCCAGATAGGTTTTGGTTTGTGAAATCTGAAAACAGAAAATAATAAATTTATTAACGTGCACAAAAAATATGGGTTTTAATTACGTATTTTGGTTATTTAGTCTTTCATAGAATGCGTTTAATTTTCAATAGTTTATACACAATATGAAATATATATATATATATATATATATATATGTGTGTGTTAGTATTAACTCTGTCTTGCTTGTTTTTACAGCCCTGATGAAGGCTTGAATTTCAAGCCAAAACGTCGGGAACAACAAAACCCATTTTCACATGTAAAATGTAGTTTTATTAAGAAGTAATGACCGAACCCTGACAATTCCTACCTTCGCGTTATGAACGGTCAACGATCCCCCCTCAATAAAATATGTAGATTATGCAACCATTTTTGAAATATCTCTGTGCACCAACTATATGCTATAATTTTGAAAAAAAGTGTGTCTAAAGAATTACCGAATAAGAAAGCATTAAAAGAAAACGATTAAAGATAAACATTAAGATATTATACTAATAGATTCGGTTATTATTATAAACTGCTATGAATAGCAGTCATTCAGAATTAGCCTGAAAGACATAAATAATCAAGAAATCTTTGGGTCACTCCAATTATTTGGTAAAGAGAAAGCGTGCTATTTTAACAGAATAAAAGTGAAAAATGTCATACCAAAACTAAGTGCAGATTCTCCATTTTTAGCATGATTCCTTTCTCGAGAAAGGCTTATGACCATGACTCAATGACCCCATCCAAAAATTTCGACGAGGCTTTTCGCAACCAAGTAATGTAACGGAAAACCTGTTATTTCAATTCGTGCACACACAACCATACAGACACATAAATGGAATTCGATAAACAAATATTTTACCCTACATTATTTTTATTATTTATTTAAATTTTGACGATCACCCAGATGTAATTCAGATTTGTGGGACTGGTTAACTTCAGGTTACCACCCTTTTCTAGCCACTATAAGGCTAATGCCTTTCAAAGAAAAGCCACCACCCTTAGTGGGAATCTGAGTGTCTAAACCACTACCATTATTTTTTTTATTTTTTTTTTCTGCAATGAGGGGAAAACCTAAAAGGCCCTCAGGGGTTTTGCCTCGTACAACTCCCCCAGTGTGTGGGACTCTCACCCACCAAAAACCCCTCATTTCTGCTATGATTCTCTCTTGGAACAGCTGGTTTGGCCAATCTTCAAGAGGGTACCTTATTTTCCCTTAAAGGGGACCAACCGTATTCTCATTACATTTATTGGGGACTAACTCTGTTCCCCTCCCACTTCTGTTTTAGCAATACTCTGCTTGTGAAAGTGACAACTGCATTCCACTTATCAGGGCTTGACAGCATCAACTGGATTACTGTTTCCGGCAAGAAAGGATCAATGCCAATGGTATCAATTGAACCACTACCATAGGCCTCAGCAGGGCCGCCACATGGGGGGGGGGGGATTGCCGGGTACTATTGTCCCGGGCCCGGGCCTCGCTAGTTGGGAAAAAAATGTATAGGTCATGAGCTTGTAAAAAGAATGGCGTTTAGAAATATAGACGGGCTTAGCCTATATTTATTGGAATTTGATTTTTTTTTTAATGTACATAAACGACAAAACAAGTGGAGTCCCAGAATAGTATATTTCATTAGGAGTCGTAATAAAACTACAAGTACAAGTTCGCTGCACCGATTGGCAGCTTTTATTCGCATTCCGCTCAAAATTCAAAATGAAAATAATTTTAAAATGTCCAAAGTCATATAGCAAAGTACTAGAATTTTCAGTCTGGCTCTGAGAAGTGGGGGCCCAGCTCAGAGAAGTGGGGGCCAGTGATGTGGACCCGGCTCTGAGATGTGGCGGCCCTAGGCCTCAGTACTCATGCCTTAAAATTTACGGCTACGGGTTCTTCGAAATAAAACAGAAACATAGATGTGAAACGCTAACATGTCATATTTTTAATCTTTTGGCTGGCGAATCAAATCATATTATCAAGAACACAGCATCAATCGATTTTATAGTTAATGACTATATGATGTACCTGACGCCATGTTGTATTGCTCAGACATAACACAGCCGAGGTGTGTTACCGATATATTCGTTATAATCGACATATTCGTTTCGATTCATTATTTAACTTCACCTTCCGCCAATTTCATTACATTGTAAGATGTAACAAGGTCACAATATGCGCCTCGAAAGGGATTAGTTTGCCCTAAGTTCTTAGGATTAAGTGCTCCGAAATAATACCGTCGAATTTCTCATTTGAAAGTAAATCCATCCCAATGTTTGCGGTCAATTTACTTTAATCCGTTCTAATTAATTGCTAATCCGGGGTTTAATTTCTAAAACTCTTTGACAATTGAGAGGGTTTATTCCTAAAAAGCCCTTTGAATAATTGGAACAACACAAGAACGACGTTCTGTAAATATTTTGGATTTCGAATTTTCAAAATTTATCCTCTTAAGAAATACTTACTGAGAAACGGAATGTATGGATAATTTTTATTTGAATACAATAATAGTTTTTCTTTATGGTGATTTAACTTGTACTTCAAGTTAATAATCATGAGTAAAAAAAAATATGTCATTCAAAGAATCAGATAACTGTACTGTATCTGCCCTGGATGACACAGACCGCCTTCGATCTATTAATTTATAGAATAATAATAATGAGAGTGATGGACGTTAGGTCACGCAGTAAAATTCATTATTTTATTTGGTTTTAGAGTCCGCAACAAGGCGATTTGCTCTATAAACATGTAGGGTGCAAAAATAATGTAAGATTCATTAAAGAATATCCACGCAAACGCATATTTATTTGCTGGTTTTAGGTAATTACCACTAAACTATCTTAATCCGCTACTCTTTCTAAACGCCCACGATGAAGAAGGGGATTTTTCAGCGAGCTAATCGCCGCCTGAAGTCAACCACTCATCGCACAGTGGGGCCATACACTATTTCGTTTTTCAAAGAAGGCTACAGCCTCCAAATTTGAATTGACCGATTTCAATGCACTTTTTTTCTTCTTTTTTTTTTTTTAATGAAAGCTAATAAAATTTAGAACAATTTTCTATAGCCAGATATTTCTTTTTTGTTCCCCCTGTTTATTAAATTACGTGTAAATCAGTCACGAAATTTTACAATTGAACATAAAATAATTTTTTTTTTTTTTTTTTTTTTTTTTTTTACGGCGCATCGACAAATCGTGGTCATTAGCGCCGGCCTCCAGGGTGCAGCCAGGAATTTTCTCAGCGAGCCCTGAGGTGAGAAAATTTCTGGCGCCGGTGGGGATCGAACCCACCATCTCCCGCTTATGAATCCAGCGCGCTAGCCACTAGACCACAGGAGACCCCAACATAAAATAATATTTCATTTTTCATCTAACTTAATATCAGCACTGATATCGTTGAAATGAAACATTCAAATCCTGATTAGACATGGGAAAAATCAAAATATATTTTTAAATAATTCAAAAATCATATTATGTCAATTATTCTCATTGTTGAAGATAAACTTACGTTTTTAAGATGTGTCAGTCAGGATTTGAATGTTTAATTTCAACGATATCAGTGCTGATGTTAAATTAGATGAAAAATAAAATATTATTTTATGTTCAATTGTAAAAGTTCGTGAATTATTTACACGTAATTTAATAAACAGGGAAAACGAAAAACAGAAATCTTGTTTCAAATTTTATTAGCATTCATTTAAAAAAAAACTATGCACTGAAATCGGGTAATATTGAGAGGCTGTAGGCTTTCTTGAAACACGAAACGTCGATTGGCCCCCAACTGGGTGCCAGTACTCTTTCTAAACGCCCAGGATGTAGAAGGGAATTTTTTCAGTGAGGCAATCGCCGACCGAAGTCAACCTCACACAGACGGGGCTCGAACCAACACCCCCCCATGAAAATACAGCGTGCTAGCCACTAGACCGAAAGCATAAAAAGGTGCTAGATCCGCACCTTCACTTATTAAAAAGCTGGCGCATCTGCGTATCAAATCCTAGCATTGATACAATATTAAAAAAATTACACTTGGAACTGCGTCATGTTTGTTCGTTTCCGTTCTTATATCTGGTGGCATTAGTAAAGATTGGAATAGAATCAGTTAACATTATTCCTAAGACATCACATAGTAGAGCGAGATTTTAGAGTCAACAATGTACAGGAAACTGGCAGAAAGCGGAAATTACTTATCCCAAGACCTGAACTTCCGCTCATCGTTAAGAAAAACTCTATTGCAAAAGTGTTTCTCATTTACCTACCTTTTTTACTGAAATATTCATTTTATTGATAAATATAATGAAAAAAAAAAAAAAACAACCAATAAGGCCGATGCCCATAGCCACGTTGAATGCACCGTGGAGTTCCTTGTTGATCACCGAAGTTAAGGAACGTCGGGCGTGGCCAGTACCTGAATGGGTGACCGTCCAGGTGTTGATGGTAATATAAAAGGGTACCTGTAGATAAACCGGCGTTAATAGCCCAATAGTTGATACATCATTAAACAAAAAAATAAAATAAATACAATCAAAAATGAGGCAAACAGACAAAAAACCTGTTTGAATGAACGAAACCGACATTTTCGAATTTTTAGATCACTATCGAAAATTCCATAAGTACCGTTTGTATTGGAAATTGACATATGTGGATACCATATACTTATCATGGTAAGATAAGTCCCAGTCTATAACTTTCTTTTTCTAAAACTTTCATAACAAACGTAACCAACATTTTATCGTTGTTTGAATGAACGTCAACATTTGGAAAAATTGTCAACCTTCTTGAAACATTTAAAACGAAAATTCTAGGTTTTTTCGTATTTTCTTAGAAGCGGTTTTAGATTTGACTTTTATTTCCCGTGTCAAAGTATTTATTAAAAGAGTACCAGAAAGCCTTAGGATTTTTTGTCGCGAACTTCACAGAAAGGCCTGGTAGGCAGATACTACTGGTTAGGGAACCTGAGTTTTTGTTCAAAAGAAAGTATTTTTGTATAAAATTTCACCAAAATCGGGCCATCTTTTAGCCTGCTAGAGAGCGAACAGACCAAATATACACAAAATATCGTCCCTACCTTGTCAATGTTTTTCAGATTCGACACATTGCTCTTGTATTGTTGACGATTCGGCTTGTTGCAAATAGTCGCACCTCTAACCCCTCTAGAATAGGCGGAAATGCCTTAAATCAAGTATCGAATAAGGTCATTTTAGCGCGGTTCCTCCCTCAGCGATAGGGAGGAACCCCGCTTATAAGGTTGATACAATGAAACAATCCGGAAGTGCCGACTAGAAAATTTCGCGTTTCAGAACCCCTAGAGACCGAAAATAACGGTGGTTAAAATTTGTATATATATATATATATATATATATATATATATATATATATATATATATATATGTATATATTTATATATATATATATATATACATATATATATATATATATATATATATATGTATGTATATATATATATATATATATATATATATATATATATATATATATATATATATATATATGTCTGTTCGCGGATTTCTGGCCTCCCTAATGGTCCGATTTTGATGAAGTTTGGTACAAAAATCTGTCGCCCGATTTGAAAGGTCAAGTTCGTTAACAAGCAAAATCCACCCACTGGAAGATGGCGTTTGGGGCGAAATTCGCGCAAAAAAAAAATCGTAACGCTTACGTTTTTGAGTTCATAAGCTTGTAAGTACTCGTTTTATAGGCTTCTTTGGCTAGGAAAACGAATGAAACCATTTTCAAGGTTTAACCGTTTTTGAGAAAATTGGAAAAATAGTTTTTGAATACCGTTTTTGGTTTGGGTACTTAGAATGATGGGATTCAGTTGAAACATTTTCTGCATGTTTTACTATCATTAAAACTAATATGTTGAAATTTTGGTTACGTTTGGAGTTAAGGAAGGGTTAGAATAAAATATTTTATTAACAGACATAAAAAGTTTTGGTAACTTTGTATATTTTCCTTAATATCTCGAAAAAGGTTGAGAATCTTGGGAAACGAAAGAATACCATTAGAAAGCTTACTAAATGCTCTACAAAAAAGGTTCTGATGAAAGTTTTGATTAGGCGATGTCAATCGGAGAAATAATTGCTTAAAACATTAAAGTAATTTATTTTGCTTATTCGAACTGTTCTTTTTGTCGGTTTTTATTCCTTGTTATTTTTTAATTGCTTATAGTTGGATAATGTATTTTACAATAAAACAGATTAGACAAAATTAGAAAAACAATTCATTGTTAGAAATATAGCTTGCCAAGAGAAAAAGATTCGATGACGTCTTTTGAATATTTTCAATTGCCATTATGCTGTTGGTTTTTTTGTTTTATTTTTTAATTGATTTTATCTGTAGAATTATTACTATAGTAAAAGAACACAGGAATATGTGAAAATTTTTGATATTTTCCAATTCATTGAAACGTATGAAATGAAGTATCGGTATAAGAGGTTTCTAGGGTCTTGCGGGCCCGACCCCAGGTATAGCCATAAAACACTTTGAACAAAGGCCGAGGAAAATATTATCTGTTTCTATTCTATGCTTTTTAAATGAGAATAGGGATATGAACAGGAACCGGGATCTCCCGTGGTCTAATGGCTAGCGCCTTGGATTCATAAGCGGGAGATGGTGGGTTCGATTCCCAACCTCCGGCAGGAATTTTATCATCCCACGGCTCGCTGGTAAAATTCCTCGCTGCACCTTGGATGTCGGCGCTAATGACCTAGATGTAGATGAGCCGAAAAAGAAAAAAAAAGGAAAAGAAAAAAAAATGAACTGGAACCGCGCTAAGATGACGCAGTTCCTGCGAGTCGGACTTTTTCAATATATTACTCCGTCAATGCATCGAATATGTTCGTTCGTTAGTTGGCTCCGATTTTCTTATTCGATAGTTTGATCTGGTTGGGACGATGTTTAGAAATTCAATCGACCTCATTTTTGTAATCTATGCTTCTGAAACAAGACATTTTCAAGTCGGCACTTCCGGTTCTTTGTCATAAGCGAGTTTACTATAGGGATGGACGCTAGTCGATAGTTACTAACGATAGATTTTTTACTTTTTTTTAGAATTGAAGTTCTCGGCATCTGAAGGGCTTTGGTATTAAATACTGGAAAAGAACCGTCTGGTGAATACAACCAACTAATTTAGCCAGGAAATACCTTTGTGTTCCAGGGTCGTCTGTAGCCACAGAACGTGTATTTTCAGTCGCTGGAAAAATCATTTCTGAGCAGCGGAACAGACTGAGCCAAAGAAAAGCGGAAAAGTTGATTTTCCTTTCTAGTAATAAGCGGCTCAAGGAGCACAACTAAAATAGTTTGAAATAATAGCACTTTTTTGTGCCACTTGATATTATAATCTTTGGAAATGCTTTTTATAAATTTAAATAAATTCGTTTTTCGTTTTAAACCTTTGTGTAATCTCATAAATATACCTAATCCTGCATGTAATAGATAATTCCATTCAATAACATTAAATTCTTTATAGCACAGGTATGTAAGGAATAGGGGAAGACACTATCGAATAACTATCGATAGTATCGATATAGTTTAACCTATAGTATCGGCCTATCGATAGTGCTCTACTATTGACTATCGCCCATCCCAAGTTTATTACTATGGGAGGAGGAAGACAAGGCGCTGAAAAAGAAGAGAATCTAACTAAAACTCCAAATCCAATGAGTTTAATGATAACGTTCTGGTATTACGCAATCTTGTTCTAAAAGGAAGTTTCGTGTGTGATATATATGGGTGCTGAAAAAGAAGAGAATCTAACTAAAACTCCAAATCCAATGAGTTTAATGATAACGTTATGGTATTACGCAATCTTGTTCTAAAAGGAAGTGTCGTGTGTGATATATGGGCGCTGAAAAAGAAGAGAATCTAATTAAAACTCCAAATCCTATGAGTTTAATGATAATGTTTTGGTATTACGCAATCTTGTATTAAAAGGAAGTTTCGTGTGTGATATATGGGCTCTGAAAAAGAAGAAAATCTAACTAAAACTCCAAATCCAATGAGTTTACTGATAACGTTATGGTATTACGCAATATTGTTCTAAACGGAAGTTTCGTGTGTGATATATGGGTTGCTGTAAGTTGCCCCGTTGTGAATTGAGCACGGAAGCGTGTGTCACGAGCTGGTTGCTCAGTTTCCGGCAGGAGTTGCGGGCAGATTATTCAGATAATCCACTCTTCAACAAGCTTTACATAATATTGCATAATAGACCCATTTATCATAACAAACAAATACTATATTAAAATATCTCCATGAATAGTATAGAAATACATAACTTTCTCCGCGTTTTTCCGATTAATATTTATATATGACTAGCTGTTACCCGGTGTGCCATGCTACACCTACTTTCTGCATCTAGAAAAGCCCTAATAAATTAGAAACCAATAAGTAATACTAAAATCTAATAACGCAAATCTGTAACTGTTCGAGTTCACAGTTTCGACCCGGTGACCTCGGAACTGTTAGTCCTAGACGACTTTAACCTAGCCTACGACTCCCCCCTTATCAACACCTACCTCTGTGCCAAGTTTGGTCAAAATCGGTCGAACGGTGTAGATTGGTATAAGGAACAAACATAAAGACAGACAACTGCTATCTTTATTTACCTAGCCCACGAGACTTCCCGGGTCAAGACCTACCTATATGCCAAGTTTGCTCAAAATCAGTCAAACGGTGTGGATTTGTATAAGGAACAAACAGACAGACGCAAGGTTATATATATATATATATATATATATATATATATATATATATATATATATATAGATGTGCTTTACATTGCTAAACAGGTCCGATAAGTAAAATTTTAGGCGCCCCAACATAAAATTGGCAGTTTCCGAAGTGGAAGTTGCTCCTTCCACCTTCTCAACATTTGCGCAAGGAAAGCATTATTACATATGTGTTTCTTATTTGTTTTACCACGTTTTACTAAAATACTCAAAATATGTCTAATATATATGTTTATGTTTATGTTTATGTATATATATATATATATATATATATATATATATATGTATAAATTTCAGAACTTCATACTTTCCATTTTAAAATAATTTTCAGTGCCCAAAATATTTCAGATTTTTTGCAACTCTTTATAATTGTTTCGACAGTGGTTTCTACCGCCAACATTTGAAAAAGAGCGAATCGTAACTTTCGCAAGTTCGGTATTCAATATAAATAACTAAAATACTCATTTTACTGTTAAATGTAATTAAAAAAAACAGTCAATTAAAAACTGGGATAAATAGAAACAAAAAATTGTTTAAAAGAACAAAACTTAAACATTGAATTTTAAGTACCGATTTCCCAGAACGAGATGGTCCCATCGAAAATTATTTATGAACAATTTCTGTGGGAAATTCAGAAACCTTTCGAATAATTACTGTCCTCTTACCACGATTTCCCTACCGTTTTTGAAATATTCAAGAAGATGTACGACAATACTAGTTATGCCTGGTAATAGAAAATATTTTTCCTAATTTATATATATATATATATATATATATATATGGGGGCGAGGTTAGCTCAGAGGTAGAGAGCACTCGACTAATGAACTGGAGGGCGTCCCTAGTCTCACCCAGCCTTTAATTAATTAATGGGTACCTTGGTGCTAATGCAGTCGAAGCAGCAAGGGAAAAATTAGGCGGCCGGAGCATAGTATTGACCACACTATCTCCCAAGTGTGCCGTATGGTCAAGAATCAGATACCTCTACAGTATCTGCCCCTCTGGGCTCTCGTGGCCTGTTACGGGACTGATTTATATATATATATATATATATATATATATATATATATATATATATATATACAAGGTTATAATAAATTATGGACCCATTTTAAAAAAAAATCTATTAATTGAAGTACAAATCCAAAATGAACTATCTTTACACCAATAAATAGAAAGAGGCAGTTTCAAAATTTCTTTTTCAATACATTGCAAATTTTCTATTTGTCCACCACGTCAAACATCTCCGAGTCATAGCTATAGGGTTATAGCTCACTTTTCGTTTCCTTAGATACCGTGATGTACTGAAACCCAGTACAAGGGTATTATTAATATTCTTATTGGGACAAAATACTTATTGATACCTTTTAATTATCTACAACTAATTATTTTATTTGGACAGCTGCTATTTCTATATTTGTTATATGTTAAATTATAATTATTTTTAAAATAAAAATTAATAAGCTTATTGATAAATTCTTCACTCCATTTAAGATGACCAAAGACGTGATCATGAGCACTTTAGTAACTAAATCGTCCCCGCGCTTTTAGAGACCTTTAATTAAAAATACTGTTTTAAGAAAATTAATTAATAAGGAGTGATTTGTGATATTTTAGTAAGTATAAATTATTTTACTAGAAAATATTCACTTGTGAATTGCATTAGATAGAGTTTTGTTTTATTTAAAAAAAAAAATAAATAAAAAAAAAGAAGTCCGTCACGCAGGAGCTGCATAACTAAGCACTTTCCTCAGAATTTGAGTAGTGTAGACTGCTTTCCAGAACAATTTGCTTAAAATATCCTACATAAAAAAAATAAAAGTCCGTCACGCAGGAGCTGCATAACTAAGCACTTTCCTCAGAATTTGGGTAGTGTAGATTGCTTTCCAGAACAATTTGCTTAAAATATCCTACATAAATAAAATAAAAACATGAATAGTTCTCTTTTAAATTTGTA
>OX328125.1:104894875-104987375 GCA_946811695.1 Gonocerus acuteangulatus | reverse complement strand
GTGTAAAGGCACATTAAAAAAACTTTTCCGCCACATGAACGCTCTTGGATATAATTTTAAAGAAGCTTTTAAGTCCATAAGAAAATGGTAAAAATTAAGTTCCAAGGTAGGATTATCCCTAAGGCCAATGTAGGTGCACTACATTGGACCTTTCTTTCTCCCGATCCGATTTCGTTTGATCGACAACAGCGGCCGACGTGAGTGCCTACATTGGTCTCGACCCGATCCGATATGATTCAGTCACAGCTCGTCGGTAATGACCTCGTAATGAAGTGAAAATGAGCGATTAAGTTAAGAAATACCACCTAATAAGCATAGAAACCTTCGATTAGGTTGAATGCTGGAGGAGAAGTATTGGTATTCATATTTTAAAATGATTTATAAGAAGGTAACTATAAGGTTATAAACATTAGAAGGTTATAAATATTGGAAAGTTATAGACGTTGGATGGTTATAAACATTTTTACACGCAATTTAATAAACAAAGGAAACAGAAAACAAAAATGTGAATGGACTTGTGAAGGTTCGCTCTAGAAACACACTGCTTGCTGTTTCTTATTTTCTTTTACCATAATACTAATTTTACAGATAAATGAAATTTGAAAGTTTTTTTAAAAAAGACAAAAACCCGTACAAAAGAACAAAACAAACACATTTGAAGTTTAAGCACTTATTTCTCCGATTGACATCGCCTAATCGAAAATTGCTTCAGAATCTTTTTTGTAGAGGATTTAGTAAGCTTTGGAATGGTTACCTTCCACTTGCCATGATGTACAACCGTTTTCGAGATATTAAGGAAAATATACGAAGTTCCTAAATGCTTTATGTCTATAAATAAAATATTTATTTTCTAATCCTTCCTTAACTCCAAACGTAACCAAAATTTAAACAACTTTCAAACATTCAAAAAATATTTTAACAGAATCCGGTAATTCTAAGTACCCAAACCATAAACTTGATTCAACAACTATTTTACCACTTTTCTCGAAAACGGTTAGAGCTACCGCCTTAACCCTTAGGGTACGTTCATGATCAGGATTGATTCTGCGATGCTACGATAGCTACTCCGATGAGCGCTGCCCCGATGTATTCTACATCGATGGAGGGTGTTCATGCTGACTCACCATTGTATTGGTTCTTGCTGGGAGTAAAGAAACCTTCAACAGTGAATTAGCTTTTGTTTATGAAAAAGCTCTGCTTATGTTAGTGAGAAAAAATGAGCCTTTAATGTCGCGATGTTCCTGACAAAGAAAAAGGGATTGGTTTCTTACTCGGAAAAATTAATGGAATCCTATTAATTTTAGCGAGTTGGAGTCGCTTAAATTAATATAATTCTATTAATTGCGAGTTGGATTGACTAGAGTTTTCTTATATCTTCTTGAGCAAGTGGAGCGTAGCGTAGCGAGCGGAAACGCATATCATGTATTGCTTAATAAATGTAAAAGATCCAAAAAAGAGAGAGAGAGAAAATGAATAAAATATGTTTGCTTACAAATATCGTTGTTTGTTATCCTTCATAACCTGCAAAACAGTCAACTTTAATGCTTAATAACTTTTTCCATAGTTGAGAGAATTGATTTTGATCATATTAACCTTTTTATTAACAAATATTACTTGCCATTATCTAATATGAATTATAACCGTAGATAACGAGTCAAGTAGTAAAAGATAACCAGCAAAGAACCTGTAAGCTAAGCAGTAAGCTTACCAGCGAGTACGAGTAACTGTTATAAATCACTTAACTAAATAAATACTTCAAAAGTAACTGGATGTAGTCTTCGAAAAGAGACCCAAATTTCTTTCATCTCGACAACGAAATAACCAAAAAAGAATAATCACACAAGATGAAGTAATGAGAGAGGGTAGGTGACCTGCGCACTAGAGTCCTTTTGAAGGAACCAATCACAGTCAGGCCCACATCGCGGCTTCCCTCCTCACTGCGAGGAGAAAACAAAATATTTCTTCTTCCCCGCGGTCACTGCGCGGGTGCGAGAATAGCATCGGAAGTAAGGATCGTCACTATGAACACTCCTTAATATTACTATGAACACTGCACCTTAATACATGTGTTTGTTTTACATCGGGGCAGCGCTCATCGGAGTAGCTATCGTAGCATCGCAGAATGAATCCTCACCATGAACGTACCCTTAGAATGCTAGCCAATCTCAGAGGGACCGACCGCCGGGTGCTACGGGCTCTGAGAGCCGATGCTACCCCCCCCCCAACTACAGCCCCAGTGCTAGCCTATTTTCCACCCTCCGCGTGCGACTTTGGTTTGGAACAAGATTATACTCAGACAGAGCTCCCGCCTTGGGTCGCTTTTATTACGTAGATATATAACAGGGGACATGCAAAATTGCTTGTTTTGTTGTAATTTAAGATGCTAATTTCATTAATTGTGTGTACTTTAGTGTGACCTTTTCAATTATTATAACAAGTTTCTTATTATTCTTATCCTGCAAGTTGCGAAGAAAATTAATAAATAATCAGTTTATAAAATAATATTTCAATAGTTACCGAAGTATTTTAGTTTTAAATTTAGCACCATTAGCCCTGTTAGTATGAATGCACCCTTTTATCAAAATATTCATGAAAACACTTTCTCTTCTCTTCATTTTACCCATTTAATGATTTATTTCATTGTTATGATACTTTATTAAATTATTTAGCAATTTTTTTTTAAATATTGATTGATCCTTATTGATAATTTACAACCTGTACAGTTATGTACAATAAGTAATTATTTAGTAAATAACTGGATCTTTTTTTTTACTATAAACTAATCATTTTATTTTTCTATGCAACTCATAAAACTGGTTATGTCCAATAATTACTTGTTGGAGAAAGACAAACAAAACAATTTTATTGGACCAATACAAAACGTATTATACACAAAACAATATTTGTAAGATAAAAATTTAAAGGGTTAAAATGTCTTGATAAAGTCTGTGTTTGATTCGCGAGGTTTTTCTTTGTCCAAGTTGATAAAACATGGAACTGCTGGAGGCTGGAAGAGTCTGGTGATATTTTCGCACTAGCTTTTCTATGTGAGTGAAAAATGGATCAACCTCCAATTCTCTATGGATCTGGCTGTTCCTTATGAACCAAGGAGCATTGGACACTATTCGGAGTACTCTGTTTTGAAATGTTTGTAGACGTTTTATGTGTGTGGTTCTGGCGCCAAACCAGACAGGACATGCGTACGTTAGTATGGGTAGTATTGTCGATTTGTATAGTAGTGTACCACAGGTGTGTTTTAGGGGAGTTTTTCTATTTATTAATGGGTAAATTTGTAACAGTCGTGTGTGAGCTTCTTGTAGTTTTTTGTGTATGTGATGTCGCCAAGTCAGTCTTGTGTCTAGATGTACTCCGAGATATGTTGGAGAAAGAAAACAACACTTTTTTAAAATTTGTGTTTTGTATTTATTTTAAAACAAATTTATTTATAATAAGTAGTATATTAGTAAATAGTAATATAATAATAAAGTAATGAATTAGAAATAAATTGTAGGTATATAGCAAAAATATTAACAATAAACTTAAATTTCTATGTAAACACTATATGTACAGTTTTTGAGTCAATAGTGTTTTACCGTATGATAAATTTCGAAACAGGGAGTTATACACAAACTAACATCACATTTTGTGCAAACATACCTTGTTTCCTTGCGTTTTTATTTTTTCTGCACACTACGCACCCCCGAGTTGGCGTTTTTTTATGCTCCGTGCTAGGGATAATTCGAATGTAGTGGCCTTCTTTCCCATTTTCCAAACGAAAAGGGTTGTCTTCATCAGCTGGCCTTTTGCGTCCAGGCCATTTACCTTCTCCTGAATGATATTTTTCCAAAATTTGGCGTACTAGTTCTAGGTGGAATTTAGCCATCGGTATTTTTTTTTTATTCACAACCTCGAATAATATTTTTGAGTTGAGTCAAGAAGGTGAAAAAACAATTTTTTTTACTACTTTGTACTCTTTCGGATGCTGTGAATCGAGCTCAATATCATGTCCGCTTTATCTACAGCACCCATATTTATGTTGTAGTTGAGAACTGCTTCTGGCTTCATTTTTGGCTGCCCCGTTTGCCGATCAACTTTTCCTGTTGCCGCCATGTCAGGTTGATGTTTCGTCGACAACATCCATACATTGTTTCTATCACATTAACGTACCGCAAGCAGATTGTCGTCAGACATAAATGTCATTTCTGCTCTTTTCAATTTTCCCTCCATTGCCGGCATATTGTTTCTGACGGTACCGACTGAATTGGTCACTCTTTCATATAGCCATATGAATAAATCTGGGCTAGAGTACCAATTGTCCAAATAAATTGTATGGCCTTTATTTAAATAGGGCTGTAATAAATTGATTACCACATCACCTGATTTTCCTAATTATTTTGCTTGAATTGGCAAATCAGTACTCTGCCCAATGTACACAACGAAGTCCAAAATGTAGCCCGTTTTACAATCACAAATGACGAAAGTTTTTATTCCAAACCTGCTTCTTTTCGAAGGTATATATTTTTTGAAGAATAGCCTTCCTTTGAACAATAGAAGGCTATCATCAATGCACAGGTTTTGCTTGGGTATAGAGCTTCTTTGAAAGTTTTTCTCAAATGATCCACAATCATTCGTATTTTATAAAGTGGGTCCCTACTTGTCACACTATTATCGCTAAAATGTAGCATACGGAGCGTTAATTGAAAAACATCTCTTCACATTATTTTTCGGAATATTGGTGTATCGATTAATTCATCTTTTGACAAATATTCCGAAGCCGATAACTTTTTAGAACGCGGCATCAGTAAATTAACTGCCAAAAAACAATAAAACAATTCAGGCCGCATTTCCGTTCACCGTTTAAGCCTCCCAGATATTTGTGGACTTTGTGACGTGAATAATGTATAGTACTTGTTCATTTCTAAACAAATTTTTGTGACAAAGTCGAATGAAAAAAAATGTTAAGAAATCCATAATTCGATTTTGGCTGCTAAAACTTACACGAATTCCGGCGTCACCGATGAACTTGAGGCTCTTGTCTCTTGGTCTTGTTGGCTTCCAACCAAATTTTCGTTTGCCCCCATCTGTTGACTCTTCAGCATGTCCTCCTCATTGTCCTCTTCCGAAGAATCCTCAATTGGGGCAGAAAATAGCGTGGACGAAGTTTTTCCCGAAGACGTTTCTGGAGTGGGACTAGCTAAATCTCTAGGGACGGTATCATCTTCACTATCTTCCTCAAAATCATCTTCACCACTCGAGATAGGAATATCCGGAAGTGGAAGGGATAACTCCTCCCGAATCTCCTCATCAGACCATACACGGCGTTGAAATAAATCATCAGACATGGTAAAAGACGAAAAAAGTGCGTTTTAACACTTGTACACTGCGACAATATATTCGTGCTTCGCACTCAGAGCATTTTTGTAGAGAACGAATATATTCGTGCATAGCACGGAAAGGGTTAAGAATGGTTTCTTTCGTTTTCCTAGGCCAATAAACCTATAAAACGAGACTTGCAAGCATATGAAGTAAGCCCAACAATTTTTTTTCGCGCAAACCATTCTTCTGGGACCTAGAGAGCGAACAGACAAATATATATATGTATATATATATATATATATACACACACACAAATTTGAACCACCGTTATTTTCGTTCTCTAGGGGTTCTGAAACGTAAAAGTTTCTAGTCGGCAGTTCCGGATTGCGTCATGAGGTCAGCCCTAAAAGCGGGGTTTCATCCCTATGGAGGGAGGGAGGAACCGCGGTAAAAGGAAATATCACACTTCCAAATGATTATACATCCAAATGATCAAAATGACTCGCAGGATTTACATGAGGAAACCAAGTGCCATCTTGCCTTATATAATTCCTCAGTACGAATACCCGTTTGCTTCCTTTGTAAACCAGGCCATTACGATTCCACCTGCTTATAAAACTACATATGTGATGGATGTTGTGGAAAATAGTTAAATCATACTTGTGGCAAAAAAATAAATATATAAAAAAACGAAGAGAAGAAATTATGCAATAATTCATGAGAACTTGTCAACATTCGATCTTCAACAATATTTTGTTATGTTACTCGTATTACGTAATGATAAATTCGAATCCTTTTTGTCGAAAGATTATGAATGAAAAAGAGTTATTTTTTGTTCTTTTTTTCCATAAAATTGCATGAGTTTTTTATTATAATTAAAATGCTCACAATGTATTATCATTGAACGAAAACCTTACAAGACGGGAAGAAGTAGTATTAACCAGGTTTAGAATTGGACACTGCTTACAGAACCACGGCACAAGAGAGACAGACCAAGATGCAGACATAGTGACATGCTGATGACATAAAATAAACTTACAAATAGAAAACAACTTACTTGACTTATTATCACCATGTAGTGACATTAACACTATACTCCAACATTTAAAGACTAACAACAATTACGTACTCTCAAACTTACAAAAAAAAAAAAAAAAAAAAAAAAAAAACCTCTAAAATTTAAATATAATTAAGTCTTAAAAACAACAACATTTTTAGAATTTACATTTGTCCAGAAAAAAAGTAAAAATAGTATTTATATTATTTGTTTTTAGACAATTACTTCTTTTTTTTAAAAAAATTGTATGGGGAGCTGCGAAAACATCGAACATCAGACGCATTCAAACATTCCAATCCAAGGTCCTAAGAACAATAGTCGATGCTCCCTTCTACGTTTCCAGCCTCAACCTCCATAAAGAGATCAATATCCCACTCGTTAATGATGTTGTATTATCCAGATTCCAACGTTTCCATCCTAAACTTTCCACTCATCAAAATCCTGAAGTCCTCTCCCTATCAAGTGCCACCCACCCACTCTCTCCACCGAGGCGACTCAAAAGACATTGGCCTAGAGATCTGCTGCAGTGACCAAGTGAAGTGTTAGCAATGCGACAATTTTCTGTGGCTCGCCGATCTCTCTTCGACTCCAGTCACTGGTCGGAGCAGAAGGGAGCTTGTGTAGGCCCCTTTCAACGTCATCTGAGAGTCTTTCTGGCGTTAATCGAGGATGAAGTTGGGAGGCCTTGAGCACAGAACTTTCACATTGTATCATATATCATATTACCAGATGTATTTATATACAGGATGTAATAATCAATAAAGAAATATATATAAAAAATTTGTATATTATCTCATTGCTCAATATTTCGCCTCATTTTTTAATATTTTTTTTTAGGACTGGGACTGATTTTTAAAGTTAGAAACCTGTGAAAAGAGACCGTCGACAAAGTTGCGGGACTCAAACAAGTAAATAAATCCTTGCTAAGTTTTTGGTTATTTATTGAGAGTTCACAACGTGGAGATATGCTTTTTAAGTTAATCTGCGAACAAAGCTAACAATTATACAGTACCATATAAACATGACTTACAAATATAAGCAAAAAACAATACATAACGGGGAGGATAATTTATAAAATAGTAAAGTTTAGCATAAAACATGTAGAAAAAAAAAAAATGATGTTTATATATATATAAACAATTTTAATGGCAAATAAATTATAATGTTAAATAAATTTTAGTGTTAATTAAATAACATTGTTGTTGACTGAGAGGAGATGGTACTAAAAATACGTTTTCTCTGTAAAATGTAGTTTTATTAAGAAGCAATGACTTAAATAATATTGTTTTAAAAAATGAAAATTTCTTGTTGAATTTTGGATATTTTAGTATATTATCGATGAGTGTACTGTTCTGTGTGAGCAATTCGTGTAAATCATTAGGTAAGTCAATGTTTCCCCTTTCTCTCCAGTCTGTAAACAGGTGTTTAATTGTTAGTGGAACGTTAGGGTGCGTTTACACTTGATATTTTCTGGACACTTGATATATATGTCTCGATATATGTCGTGATATAAGTGTCGGATAGATATTCTCTTGCAAGTTTACATACGGAGAGAAATAGCTAAACATTTATGTCATGGATATGTATAGGACAGTTCTCGCTTTGCAATAAATGTCCGGCCTGTTTACACTCAGACATATATGTCCTGTCTAGTCCATTCTGCTTGGTATAGAAGTTTCGGCAATATAGCTAGAAACCAAGATATTTCTGTCTGACATTTATTTCTCTCTTTATAATCAGCGTATTCACCTGACGGTATAGAAGTGTCGACACTTATTGCTCGGGATAGAAATATATATCTCAGACATAAATTGCTCATGGTTTACACTAGTCGCAATTTCTGTCTGACATAAATTTCCTGCAATAACTATCAAGTGTAAACGCACCTTTACATAGTCTATATTTTGGTTTTTCCTGTTTTGTCATTAAATATGAATGTGTTAAGTGTGAATGTCCAATTCGTAGTCTAGTAAGCACGACTTCTTCTCGCCTAGAGTTCCGAATACTGCAACTCCAGGCTCCTATTGTCGGCTTAATCTCCTGTAGCTTGTTGTCTTGTGTGTATGACCAGTCAGTTTGCCACTTGTTCATTACATGTTGTTTTATGACATTGTGTACGTCTTGTCACGTCATGTCATTATCGTGTTCAGTTGATCGTCTCGTTCTGGTTATATTAAATTTTTATGTCTCAATAGTAGAACACACTCGATGTTCTGAAGGACACGGTTCCGAAACTCCCTAAAACTGAATATTGAGAAAACTAAAAACAAAAATTCTAAGCATTAGTTTGCTAATCATTGGTAATAATTTCATCAGGAAAAATTTGAAATTGTCCACCGCCAGTTGAAAAACCTTGTCTATACGACCTCTGTTAAATTGAAATCCCACAGCAAAGAATAAAACTCATCGAGTTGCTCAATCATGCTGAAGTCTAATGCATGCACTTAAAAAGTTATGCAATTAAAATGTTGGAGCATAAAAATGAAGTGATAGAACGGTGTAATATTGTGCAAGAGCGGTTATTCACGGCAGCTCCTTGCATACACACAATCGAATTGGATTCGTCCTGCTACAATACTTACAGTTACAATTATTTCTTCATCTTGTCAGCTCACAAAGCATGGAAAATAGAAGTGCATTTCGTTCAATCGTTCTAGATGCTTGCGAGCAGGGGAAACCAAGAATTAATGTTAACCCGTTTTCTCCTTCCTTTGGTGCGGAAGAAAAGTTAAACCATCCTTGAGTAAAAATTTAGAAATAAAAATAACGAAGGGCAGAAATTATGCAAAGATTTATTTGATCATCCGAACAAGCGATCTTTTTGAATATTTTGTGTTGTTATTGAAGTCAAATAATGGAGAATTCGAACACTTTTTCTCGAAGGTGCATAAATGAAAAGGAGTTTTTAAGCCATTTTTTTTATTATTATCTGGAAACAAAAAAAAAAAAAAAAATCCAAGATATTATGATTTTTTGTTACCAGTTATAAATGGAAAAAATCAAAATCTATTTTCAAAAATCATATTATTTAAATTGATCTCATTGATGATTTTGGATAAATTTACGTTTTGAAGATGTCAGTCTGATTTTTTACAAGTCTAATGAGGATTTAAATGTTTAATTTCAATTATATCAGTGCTGATATTTTTTAAAATGCGAAATGTCGTTTGGCCCCGCTGTGTAGCGGTACTATTTCACATAATGGTTAAAAGCAAAGATTGGAGACCCGGTGGCCGTGAGGGTTAAGGCGTGAGCACTTAACACTCCGTGCCACAGGTCGTGGGTTCGATTCCCACTAGGGGTGGAGGCTTTTCTTTAGAAAAACGAAAAGGCATCACCCCTATCCTGGCTAGAAAAGGGTGGTAACCTATAGATAACCCGTCCTAAAATTCGTAGTTAATAATAAATGGACGTTAAAATTTAAATAAATAAAAGCAAAGATGGAATAGTTGGGATTCGGCTAAAGAAACCTCAATACGATTTTTGTTTAAAAAAATCTATATTAAGGACGTTTCGGCTACTCATTGGTAGCCTTCGCCAGCAAGGAAAATGCCGGGAGGCAGAGAAAGACCAAAGTTAACAGTTTGGTCTTCCTCTGCCTCCCGGCATTTTCATTCCTGACGAAGGCTACCAAAGAGTAGCCAAAACGTCCTAATTATAAATTTTTTTAACAAAAATCGTATTGAGGTTTCTTTAGCCGAATCCCAACCATTCCATCTTTACTTATCACCTCGACGGCTAACTATCTAATCATGATGATAATGGTTAAAGTACAACGCTCAGTGTGAACTGAAAGAGGGCTCCCTTAGAGCTACAGTTTACGTTTTTAAAATTAGATTGAGTTGTTAATATTGCAAAATATTATTACGTTTAGATCAATTAGACACCAGGAAAAAAGTGCATTTAGAAAGAAATTATCAATGAGAAAATTCAATTTTTTTCCTGGTTATTGTTTTGCCGTCATTAACTATTGTACTGACTAAATAGAGAAACCTCTTTGGCGGGTTATAAAAGTGATGAATCCCACTATGACACAGTTAATGTCGATTGTAATTATAAAAAAAAAAAAAAAATGAAGGAAGACATTACAGGCTATTAAGACATAAAAACTGCTATTAGGTAATAATGGTAGTTAGGCCTAATGATATCATCGACAGTAATTACAAAAAAAAAATTAAAAGAATCTAGTGAAAGCTGAAGAAAGCCATTATACTGAAAGAGATTAAGCACCACTTTGTAATGGTAGGAGTAGATTATGTTCATTTATTTACAGATAATTACATATAGTGACATTAATTTGGAGAGTTCAATAGTCAGACACGCAGGAGCTGCGTCATCTTAGGGCGTTTCTGTTCATCCCCCAGTGTCACTAGTGTCATTTGGAAAGCCTAGAATAGAAACGGTAATGTTTTGATCTATCGTGGACAATTTACAAAACACCTAATCTTTTGAGAGCGAAAGAAACCCGCTGAAGATGACCTCATGACGCAATCCGGAAGTACCAAGGAGAACATTTCTATATATAATATATATATATATATATATATATATATATATATATATTCCACAAGGTGAAACAGAATTCAGTCTTCCCACGAATTTCTTTATTTTGCACTAGGCCTTTCAACACAAATGTGCCATCATCAGGTGCTGAATTTCTAGCATATTATCACCCTCACCAATGAATGCCTAAAGGGCAGAAGATGACCCAACATGCCAGTCAGGAGACCAAAAGTTAAAAGCATTTAACTTTGGGTCATCTTCTGCCCTTTAGGCATTCATTGGTGAGGGTGACAATATGCTAGAAATTCAGCACCTGATGATGGCACATTTGTGTTGAAAGGCCTAGTGCAAAATAAAGAAATTCGTGGGAAGACTGAATTTTGTTTCACCTTCTGGAATTAAGCAACCCCACTACCGGAAAACATTAATATATATATTTGTCTGTTCGCTCTTTTTGGAACATTTTCCAATTATGAAAAAAATCCTGCTCACTATACTGCCTGTAATAAAACCCTTCAAACCTGCCTCCCGTCATTATCACCAAACTTTTATGACACCGCCCTTCATCCCTTGATCCTCTACTACCACCCTCAACTTAATGGGTGGTCAAAAACTCCTCCTCTCCCACCCACTCCTTTCCTCAACACTCAATTTGATCAACCACAGTCAGAAATGATTACACATCCGTGAGTTATCTCCTTCTTCTCATCGGTAAGCACTAACGTCAGTACACACTTAGTGTATAATGTTTTTCTGTCTTTACATTATATACAGGGTGTCCCACATTGAGCTGTCATAAATTTAAGGGTTTATTCTGCACCTCATTTGTAGTTCAGGGACGCAGAAATGAGCGTCCTATCTCAACATGTAGCAGAGCTATACAAACTTTTGTCTATTTTCAAAACTATTGGGTTTTC
Source organism: Gonocerus acuteangulatus (assembly GCA_946811695.1). Lineage (NCBI taxonomy): Eukaryota > Metazoa > Arthropoda > Insecta > Hemiptera > Coreidae > Gonocerus > Gonocerus acuteangulatus. Next base: position 104,975,582 of record OX328125.1, on the reverse strand, counting down.
TTATGAAAAACTGTCTTTTCCGGATTTCTGGTCTATGTATCGTAAATGGCGATCACATTTTTAAAATCTATATTAAATTTCCAATATGAAACACCAGTTATTGGAATGTTGTCATGTAAATTAGGAGCTACACTAAGAGCCATATAGATGTGAACTATTGTTATTAGGGTTTTCTTAACTCATTCAATATTTTCTTATTCAGCTATTTGTAGACTTCGCGGTTCGCCTCCGCCTCAAAAGTTGCCTTATTTAATAAGCTTTAAAATGGTATCCTGTTGCTTTAAAAATAAAAATTATTTAAGTCTATTTTTTTCTCGTTTCTAAGTCAAAACCAATACATTTGCTTTAGCGTGAAGAAGCCATTCTTCTTCTTATTTGGCGCTACAACCCTAGGCGGGTCTTGGCCTCTTCTATGAGCTTCCGCCAACCATCTCTATCTGCTGCCGCCTCCTTCCAGTTCGGTGCATTGAGAAGGACCCTAGCATCAGCTGCCACACTGTCCTCCCATCTCAGCCTGGGTCTCCCTCTCCTCCTAGTTCGTTCCATCCTGGCTTCAAGGACCTTCCCTGGTATCTCTCCTTCCCCCATTCGTATGACGTGAAGAAGCCATTACCAACACATTATTTTATTTCACGCAAATATGGTGGATTCTAAAAATGTGGTCGTCATTTACGATACATAGACTAGAAATCCGGAAAACACAGTTTTTCACAAGAAAACCCAATAGTTTTGAAAATAGACAAAAGTTTGTATAGCTCTGCTACATGTTGAGATAGGACGCTCATTTCTGCGTCCTTGAACTACAAATGAGGTGCAGAATAAACCCTTAAATTTATGACACCTCAATGTGGGATACCCTGTATATTAAAGCCCTGAAGAAGCCTTGTATTTCAAGCCGAAACGTTGGCTAATAATAAAACTCATTTTCCTATAAAATTTAGTTTTATTAAGATTCCACGACCGAAACCTGACAATTTCTACCTCCGCATCACCGACAGTCACCGATTTTCTCTCAACAAAAAATATTTTCTGTTGTTTGAAAGGTTCTTTCATCCATTAGGACATGTTTTTTGGCGAAAATCGCACAGAAAAAAATCAGAAGGCTTACGTTTTTGCGTTAGATTATTCTTGGGATTTTCGGGCATAATCTTATCTCGAAAATGGTTGGGAAATCGTAGTAAATGTAAAACTTAATAAAGTTTCTGTAAATTCGGGTCTTATGTGATTTTCGATCGAGCCATTTTGCCCGGAGGAATCGGCGCTTGAATGGTCTTATTTCCTCTTAAGCCTAGTACGCACTGGGACACATTGTTGCGCGTCATTGTTGCAGGCTGAATCTCGGTTGAATCTTGATTGTTGGGATTCTGCCGCGCAACATGTCCCTGTTTATCAGGCGTGTATTGTGGGTCTAGGTGATACAAGAATCTGATTCCCGCTGGGTCGGGACTCACGGATACATTGTTGTGCGGCATTGTTGCAGAGCTGAATCTCGGTTGAATCTTGATTGTTGGGATTCTGCCGCGCAACATGTCCCCGTGTATCAGGCGTGTATTGCGGGTCTAGGTGATACAAGAATCTGAGTCCCGCTGGGTCGGGACTCACGGATACATTGTTGAGCAACATTACCAGCGTGGACGTGTTCCGGAGCAGCCCCAAGTCTATAATCAGCTCCCGGCAGTTCCATTTTACGGACTTGTAGTTCAATTTCACTTAATATGTAGACGACTGAATTGACAATAAAGTTAATAGAGGACTTACAAATGCACATGTTGCTCTGATTATAATTTAATACCATATGTATCCAACTTTAAATCAAAATAGTATATATTTTAGTTATTATTAAAAAATAAAAGAAATACAACGCTAAAAATATATTTTTATGTGTACATATTATCATGGGTGTACATAAGGGGGGATGTCATAAAAACCTTAAAAATAAATTAAATAAGATCATTTAGTTTAGAAAAAATAATGTTTATTGGGTGTAATAGCGTTTTAGTTGGTTAACTATTCCAAGTGCTGAATTGCTGGTGTTCCATACCTCCTAAATGCTCCCAGCCCCTCCAATGCTCCCAGCCCCTCCAATGCTCCCAGCCCCTCCAATGCTCCCAGCCCCTCCAATGCTCCCAGCCCCTCCAAATGCTCCCAGCCCCTCCAATGCTCCCAGCCCCTCCAATGCTCCCAGCCCCTCCAAATGCTCCCAGCCCCTCCAATGCTCCCAGCCCCTCCAATGCTCCCAGCCCCTCCAATGCTCCCAGCCCCTCCAATGCTCCCAGCCCCTCCAATGCTCCCAGCCCCTCCAATGCTCCCAGCCCCTCCAAATGCTCCCAGCGGCCCAGAAATTATTTCCTATTTACGCCCGTGTCTATTATGTTAATAAACAATAAGTTTTTGTTACTTTAATGTATGTTTTCAAAACGATGATTATTTCCTCACACACTTCTGGAACAAATACAGATAAACTTTGCTAGGAAAATCTAAAACTATACATAAGACTTTTAAACAATTCTTCACTTGCAAGGAACCCTAAAGTAGTAGCACGTTTTATGGTAGGAGAAATTGAATTTCTAAAGTTTGTATATTTTTTAAACAGCCTTGGTCCAACCATTTGCAAAAGATTCTCAAAATCTTGAGGCCTAATTCTTATAAAGTTCGCAAATCTCATTCTACCTTCAAGTCTCAATATGTTTGTACACTTTATTGTTGGTTCTGAACAATTTTCAATAGCACCACCTTGTTGGTTTTTTCATATTTCGATTTTTAATTAACAGTAACAACGATAGCTAAACACCTGAGAGTCCAGCTCCTGAGAAATGTTCGGCTATCTAGTGTGGACGCGATTCATTGTTACGTGACAGCCCCGAAACTGACTCGCAACATTGTTGCGGGACAGCTCCCAGTGCGCCGCAACAATCTTGCGCAACTTTGAGTCTCAGTGTGTTCTAGGCTTTAGGATGACAGTCACTTTCCTGTGGTGGTGCCTAAGATCTATCTTCGCTTTGATATTTCATGTTATATTTTTATTTTTAAGTGTGTCTATGTAATTTTTTTTTCTTTTTTTTTCATCTAGGGTACAACGAGGAATTTTCCCAACGAGCCGTGGGATGAGAAAATTCCTGCCGCCGGTGGGGATCGAACCTACCATCTCCCGCTTATGAATCTAAGGCACTAGCCACTAGACCACGGGAGACCCCATCTGTTTCTATTCTAAGTTTTTCTAAATGACATGAGGTGATAAGAACGGAATAGCGCTAAGATGACGCAGTTCCTTGTTGATGTATCACCTGAACATTGCAGCGGAGTAACAGCTAATATTCCTTCATTTGAATAGATGATGCTTCTACAACCAAAAGTTTGGTTTTTATCAAAATGTCATCCATAAAGCATGATTTTTCAAATTTGATTTCAACTGAATGACTATATTGGTACTAGAATACAAAAGCTACTAGGTAGTTGATATGTTCTGTACCCCGGAACCACGCAGTCTGCATTGAGTAGACGGAACTCATTCACAGAAGGTACAGGTAGAGGATGCCTACTTTATATTCAAAGGGTCGTCCAGCCATCCGGGAAAGGACAGGTCTCGGCTACGAAGGGACCTTTTACCATGTACATAGAATAATAATCAATTTCACATCCTTTCACTTTTATGCAGGTATTTTCATAGTTCCCCGTACACCAAACGCACTCTTTAATAACCAATCAATGCACCGCTTCTTCGATTATTTGCATTTTACACATGAAAATTTACTATACTGTATGTAAATACAGCAGGCTCTCCCTAATCCGGCCTCTTCGGGTCCGGGGTAGAGTCAGATTAGAGAAACCGCCGGATTAGAGAATTCAGTTAAAAGCGGTCACTTATGTATTTGATTAACCATATTATTTGAGGATATAATACGATATTATTATCGAATATTAAAGTAAAATGTAGTAGAAACATTTAAGTTCCTGGCTCTAAAACGAAACATATTTATGCCTTATTTGACTTCCATTCAATGAAATACCACGAAACATATGCTTGGTAAGAAGAGAAGGTTTTCTAGGAAGCCTCGAGCTCCGGTGAGTTCCAAGATCCGTCACTTATTCCTCTCAAAGACCGCCGGATTTGGCTGCACCAACATTAGAACCGTATTTCTCCCGATCCGACCCGATCCGATTTCGTTTGAGCGACAACAGCCGGCAGCGGCCGACGTGAGTGCCTACATTGGTCCCGACCCGATCCGATCCTAGTAGTGAAGCGAAAATGAGTGATTAATTTAAGAAATACGACCTAATAAGCATAGAAACCTTCGATTAGGTTGAATGTTGGAGGTCGGAGAATATTTTAAAATTATTTATAAGAAAGGTAGCTAGAAGGTTATAAGCATTGGACGGTTATATACGTTGGATGGTTATAAACATCTTTCCACGCAATTTAATAAACAAGGGAAACAAAAAACAAAAATGTGAATTGGCAAAGTTGTTCTACATTTTATTTCCTTTGATTTAAAAAAAAACAAAAAAACAATGCATTGAAATCGGTTAAGATTTAGAGCCTGTAGAACTATTTGAAACACAATATATGGGTTGGCGCCATTTTACTTCGTCGGTCCGAAATCGGCCTAGAAACAAACATGTTTGAATGGCCAAGAATCGAAGGCCATCGGATTGGATTGAATGGGGGCGGGTCGGGACCAAAGTAGGCACCTCCATTGAGATGCATGTGTTTGTTTTTGTTCCGACAGTCGGTGGCTATTGGATCGGATCGGAACGGAGAAGGACGGATAAGGAAGAGTCTACTGTAACTCAATCAGCATCCTGTTGTTCTTGCAGGAATGAACTGCACTAAATAATTCTTCAATTTTGCCTGCTCTAAACAGTACAGTACCACTAATCCGAACTATTTGGGTCCGTATCCTGTTTGGATTAGCGAAGAGTGAGTGCCTAGATTGGTCCCGACCAGATCCGATCCGATCTAGTCATAGATCATCAGTAATGAACGCGTAGTGAAGTGAAAATGAGTGATTAATTTAAGAAATACCACCTAATAAGCTTAGAAACGTTCGATTAGGTTGAATGTTGGAGGTATGAAGGAGGAGTTGAGAGACGAATCAATCTTCTGGAAGTATATCAATCTCGAAAAAATAAACATTAGTGTAACAGTTAATTCTTAACTGTTACACTACAATATGAGAAGTATTAATATTCATTTATATGAGCAGTTACTAATTACTTTGAATTTATGTTAATACATTTAAAAAAAAAAAAAAATCAGTCCCGTAACAGGCCACGAGGGCCCTGAGGGGCAGATACTATAGAGGTATCTGATTCATGACCATACGGCACACTAGGGAGATAGTGTGGTCAGTACTATGCTCCGGCCGCCTGATTTTCCCCCTGGCTGCTTCGACTGCTAGAGTCATTAGCACCAACCAAGGTACCCATTATTAAATTAATTAAAGGCTGGGTTGGCCTAGGGACGGTCAGGGAGGCCGAATTCAACCAGTGAACGAAGACACTAGAAGAAAAAATCTTTAGTGCTTGCTCGGGGTTTGAACTCAGGCCTCCAGCTTATTAGTCCAGTGCTCTACCACTCAGCTAACCTCGCCCCCGTTAATACATTTAATTCACATGAAAACCCATGACCGACGTCGATTTTTCTTGGGAGTTTTAAACATTTCTTATGCATCTCGAAACCAGGTGGGAAATTATTAAGACACATCTAATTGAAAAATTAACCATTTAAGGCAAAATTAACCATTTAAGACAAAATTAGCCGCTGTAAAAAATAATACAGAAAATATTTCAATCGCTGAAGATGATAATCCAATCTATTGAATAATAATACGGAAGTGACTTGTACATTTTTTATAGAGCCCAAAAATAAAAAGATGCATTATAAAAAGATTGTGGCATTTTCGCTTTCGTCACAGGTAACATGCAAAGAGGAGCTAACACAGCATGAAGAGCCAGGAGACTCCTCCCTGTTATTTCTTCAAGGTTTCGACAGACTCGGAGTCATAAGCAGAGATAGTCTTACAAAAGTGCGTACCCCCGAAAAAAGCCTACCTTGTTACGGTTCGTTGCTCCAAGTGGGCAGACATTTTCGTCACATCCCCTTGAAATCTTGTCGTCCCTACATGCTGAGGAATACAGCAATAACTGTTGGTGTAACAATTCTATACTCCTTCAGGATGGTTTCTTCAACATTAATTTATAGTATTACACCCTGGGTAGGGAGGATTGAAGGATAGAAGTCCGCAGTAGGAACTGCGCCATCTTAGAACGGTTCCGTTCTTATCCCTGGTGTCATTTGGAAAGGTTAGAATAGAAATATACAATTTTTATTTTTTTGTAGATATTTCGTGAAAATGTTCAACACCTACTCGAATGAAAGCTATATTAAGACGTCAAGGTACATGAAACTGACAGTAGCCAATTTAACACAGAAGCGGGAAGCTTATCATTTACTTATCATTTTTTATTGAATAAAATGGAATTAAAATAACAACTCCCAATTGAAACCTAAGGCAATCAAAAATAACAACCAAACAATAATAATAATAATTGAGGAAGCAGAGACAAAAAAAAAAAGTTGGAGTTTTATGGCAGTAACGGTAATTTTGTTTAGGACCTTAGAAAGAGCAAGAGTTTGGAATTGCATTTTCTCATAAATGGTAAATATTACGAAAAAAAAAGCGGAAGGGCCAGTTTTGTAGACAATTTCATGATGTCCAATCTTTGTATGAAATATTTGATCATAAAACTAACCGTTTCCTTGAAACATCTAAAAAACTTTTTTTTCTGACTTTGGTCTTGAATAAAATTGCTTGCACTTATGGGATCGATGGGGAATTTTCATTTGGGGAAATTATACCAAGAAAAAATAACGTAGAGCAACAATTGATAAAAAAGAAAATGAAATACGATCAGGTTGAATGAAAAGTTTTTCGCCGGCGTCAAACTCAAGGCCGTCACTTTCTCTGTTCTTGTCGAGTTGGTGGCCGCGAGTAGCCGAGAAAGTGGTTGGGCATCTCTCCACCAATTTACCAACAACTGTCATTACGTAACATCATCCTACCTGTTTTCGTACGTATTGTTGTCATGACATACAAAGCAAAATTTAAAATATTTTTCCCTTGCCAAAGAAAATTCCTATTCGCGTCACCTCGTTTCCATGTCGTTCTTTTTTTGCGGAATCATAAGGAATGTTTGAAATGGAAACTGATGGAAAATGATAAATAAGATGCCAAAAAGTTTCTTTGTATTGTCGAACGTTTTCAGGGATTTCTAAAAAGCAAATGGGTACAATCTGTACGATTAGGCTCCGCTGGTCTTCTCCACAAAGCGTATCGACCACAATGTTTAGCCGGAATTGACTCGATCCCTTTTACAGGCCTCTATGATTTTGTATCAAATAAGAGCACGATGCAATTTTCTTAGCTCAATCTTAAATCATTTTAAAGGCGATATTACCTGGGTAAATTATCCTTCCTATGTGTCAATGGAAAATTGTAGCTGTTTATAAAGACTTTTAAAATGTTTTATTTAGACAATTGCAGGGAATCGTCAGGTTTCTTTGACACAATGCCGTCTTGTTTGTTTTCTTCTTATTTGTTTTTGAAGAAATCATTGAGTTTTAGCACCATTTCATGGACTTGAATATGTGGCTAAGTCACTGAAAATATTTGCGAATAATAAAAAAAATAAATAAATAAATAAAAAAAAAATGGGAATTTTCGGCCTTTTTCTCGTCATTGTGAAGTTTTATTTCGAGTAAAAGCTATAAGGCTCTTAAGTGGCCCCAATTCACAGAGAATTTCTAAAAGGCAACTCTAAGCGGAAATAACTTTATCCCTTTCAAAATCTGTTTCACAATCACCAAATATTACAAAATTCAGTTCAGAGGTCACGGATTCAAATCCGTGATCCCGAACAGTTACAGATTCGCGTTATTAGATTTTAATAACTTATTTGGTTTCCTTTTCTTGATGCAGATAGTAGGTGTAGCATGGCACGCCGGGGAACAGCTCGTTTATATAGTAAAATCCCAAAGGAACCAGAGATAAACGTCTTAGAAGGAAGAAACCAAGAGTTTCCAAATTTTGAGAACCGAAATCTACGAATAAGATTGTCGTATCCTCTTTTCTGAAGCTTTCGAAAGGGTATATTCCAAGATATGGTATAGTATCCGAAATATTTGGGAAAATACACGAACCATTCAAAATAACGCATTTCTGTTCATACATTTTTACTTTAATAGATACTTCCTCTACTCCGAAGTTACCCGAAATGTATATATCTAAATTTAGATAAATATTTGACGGCAAAAGAATACTACTAGAAATTTATTTATTTCTTTATTAGTGAGACCGCGACAAGGGCAATTCATCACTTAACAATAGTAAACAATTGTTAATTTGAAAATGAAATAATTAAAAAAATATAAAAATAAAAAAAAAATTACTAATACAATTTGCATTGACTATAAAAAGGTAGGAACTACACAGAGGCAGATAGGGCAGTCTGTAAATACAATTATAGACTTAGATCTTCATGAATTTCAAATAATAGTTTGTACATATTTATTAATGATAGGAGGTCGTAAAGAGAAAAATAAATATACATACACATATACACATACACAAACAGATAAGCTCGTATACAAACATAGAAAACCATATACGTATAAGTCATATTTCTTCAAATAGTCCAATTTTCCTTAAGTATCTAAAAACAAAATCTATAAATTTGCTTCCTTCTGCTAACAACTCTGTTAGATTTATAGCTGGGAGGGGAAATGAGTTAAGTCTTAAACAGTCCGTTAGTAAGTGTTTAATCGCTAAAAAAGTGTTACATATTGGGGAAATCGGGGCTTGTTCTCTGGTCATTAGGAATGAGTGTGTAAGTCTAGTGTGTCCAATCCGTAAACGTGTCAGTACTACTTCTTCTCTTCTTGTACTTCTGTTGCTCGATGGCCAGTGAGTAATTGTAGATTTAATTTCTCGTAGTTTGTTGTCTCTTGTCCTGTACCATACATCGTACCACTGGTTTTCAATGTGTTTCTGTATGTCAGTGAATATATCTTCGTATATTATGTCTGTGACGTCGTATTGGTTTCGTGTTGTGGATAATTTTGCTTGTCTGTCTACATTCGTACTTTGTGGTATATCTTCATGAGCGGGAAGCCAATAAATAGTTATTCGTTTCTTCAATGAATGTATTGTATCGTGTATTTGTGTTACAATTGGATGTGTGCTAAAAATGTCTTGTATGGCTGTAAGGGAACTGAGAGAGTCTGTACAAATGATAATGTCGTTTTCCTGTCGTGTAGTGATGTTGGTCAGTGCTGGAAGTATTGCTCGTAATTCAGCTGTGTATGTTGTCGTAATCAGGCAGTTACTACTAGAAAAGAGGTTACTAATCATCAATAAATAATTTCATCTTATTAATCGTGTAATATTGATGTGTTGGAGCTTGCAGAAAGCTAATTCCCGTAACGTAGGAGAGCTACGAAAATCTATAGATAAATATAAATTTCTCTTAATGAGGAACGTATGTCGACCTAAAAGGTCTATTGTACTTCTGCTGAATCACTGTGTTAAGTAAATTCTCTAATCTTTCGGAGTGTCAGATCACAGAGAGGTCCATGATATCCAAATTGCCGAAATGTTGTATATCCAGTTAAATGGAATGGCTGACTATACGAAGAAGAGGTTCCTCCGTCACATTATACCCTGAGACGGTGGAACCTCCGGTTTTCCGGAGGTTCTTACCAGGCCCAACGTGCCCTGGTTTTAGGGAGGCAGTGAAGTTCTTCACTGACGGAAGCCTTTTTACTCCTGTGCCACCACAAAAGTGCAAAAAGTTAACTAAGGTCAGTCCAACAAACGTATAGTGATGCTCCACTCAACGGAATAGCCTGAGCAAACGGTAATGAAGTAAGGCTGAAATGTGAAGAAAAAATATTTGGGATTGGGAGGGGGGACAACTGTTTTGGGCTGGTACAAAAATAAAATGAGTGTTTTTTAGAGACCAATTCGTGTACAACTGTTGAGAGGTCAACACCAACTTCTCTCGCAACGTCCCAAGTAGCTTTGTGAGGGTTTTCTACTACCAAAGCCGTGATCGTGATCAACAATAGAAGGCCTACCGCGACATTCCTTGTATTCGAGAGCAGCATCTCCAAGGAGACATTTTTTGAACCCTCGCTGAACTGTCCATTCACTGATGCTTCCTTCACTACATTTGAGACGAAAATCTTGTTTTGTCAAGGTGAATTTCAGAGGCCCTTAGAGAAAGTAACACGAACTAAGAAGAAAAACCGTATCTTTGTTTACTTCGCAAGCGTGAACAATATGAAATTCGAAACCTGCATAATTTTCCGCCAACCCAACCCAATAAATTCAAAGTTTTGCATGATCAAATTTTTTTTTTTTTTTTTTTTTTTAAACCTTTATTGATAATTACAACAATATGTAAACATATTTCCAGTAATTTTGTTGGTATTGGAAATTAACAATGTAAGGCGTGATGTGGGAATATGTACAATTACAAAACCCACAATAAATTTTGAGCATTACAGATAGCATGTTAAAACAAATTGTCTCTAGGCCACCGCCGCTTCAGCCTTCTATGAGGATTTTGTGGATTATGGAAGGAGGATAGAGAGTTTATCAAAAGATTTGGATGGCCGGGGAGATTGGAATGAAACTTCTGATAGACTGATTTCGCCAGGGATTGGATAAAGGGGATATTGAAGTCATTATGGAGAGTTTGGTTCGAGACATAGTAAGGAGCATTGGATATTTTTCGAAGGATTTTGGATTGCATTGTTTGTATTCTGTATGAATTGGAAGGTTTAGTGGAGCCCCATAGTTCAAGTCCATAAGTCCATATTGGTCGGAGTATGGTATTGTATATAAGTCGTTTGTTAGTCAATGAATGTTTCGAGCGATTGTCCAGTAAGCGTGATAAAAGTCTAAAACGTCTGTTTAGTTCCTGTCTTTTCTGTGTTATGTGTGGCTTCCAAGTTAAACGTTTGTCTAGTATCAGTCCTAAGTATCTTACTTGCGATTTCTGTGGAATTTGAATGTTTTGGAGGGTTATTGGTGGGCAGCTTGATTTACGAAGTGTGAATGTTGCATGGCTAGATTTTTCCGCATTTACTTTGATTCTCCATTTAGTTAGCCAAGGTTGAAGTAGATACAGGTGTTCTTGAAGGGAATTGGAAGCAGGAATTGGGGTTTGGTTAACAGTGAGAATAGCGGTGTCGTCAGCAATCATGCATGATCAAAATAATCCTTCTTTATCGCCAATAAAAGTATATGAAGTATTTTCAGTGGGATGATAGTATATATGTTATTGTGTCATTGGGAGATACTTTGATACTGATGTTCAAAAGGTGTAAACCTTTTGAAATGTTTTTTCGGTCATGGCAGAAAAAGGAGAGATACCAATGGAGCGCATTAATTGACCATGAGGTCATTGTGGGATAAGTTATCGCGTAAATATGTTCTCTATCCACTTCCGGCCATTAAATCCTGAAGAATGCTGTCAAAGAGCATGCCAAAACGTTGAAATATACAATGTTTCAAAACTTAACCTTAACCAAGATTAAAACCCCAATCTTAACCCGTTGATCGGTTATTATGATGAATGAACAGTAGAATCCTGTTTGATGACAACAATGTTGTAAGGTGTTTGTCAATAGTTCTGGTTCCAGCGGCTGCAGACCCATTCAGCTGTCAGGTAGCAAAGCCACAGGTTACTCTCACTTTCGCCGCAAAACCGACAAACTTCATCCAATCGGCAAGGACACGTGACTCGTACAAGGTTAGGGACACAATCTAGCACGTAGATTTTACGGAATATAATATGTTTCTAGCTCTTCCATAACAGGACCAAAATGCTTCAGTTGTCTCGAAGGGTAACAGGAACCGTAGGATTGAAGTTGCCATGTAGCTCAGAAACTCAATTGATTGAATACTGCAATGCAAAAATAGATCACTCCACGAAGAAGCTTTCAACATAATCAAGAATTATTTAGGAATATAATAGGGGTACCCAAAAGTAATCAACCTTTTGATAAGATCTATTTTGGTATTAATACTACACTAATCTTTGTGGAGTAAATAATTATACCATTACTTTTATCAGTGGATCAGTCTCTTTGCTCAATATTTCATTCAGCATTAAGTTGTTCAGTGCCTTGATAGAGTATGGCGGGGTTCGTACCTTCTGAAGAGCATATTTGTAACTGCATGCTTTTTCAGTTGCATGCGGAAATTAAGGCGACAGCTCCGACGCAAAAAATAAATTAAGTTTATGGGGACGTGTTGACTGTAAAAGAGTGCTGACGTTGTTACAGGATGTTTGCCAAGGGCGATTTTGACATGGCAGACAAGCCTGGAAGCGGTAGTCCTAAACAGTGTGACCACGATACCTTGAAGACCCTAGTGGAATCTGATCTCTAGTACCAATCCCTAAAACGACTTAGTCCATCAGGAAGGTGTTGCTATGTGTGTGGTGGGACGTCCTTGGAAAATAAAATTAATTTCAAATTAAAATGGGAACCCCCGATTATATCTTTCACAATGCTTGTTAAAAATGGCTTTTGTTGTTCCTAATGTTTCTTTCACTTAACTGTCGAGCTCTAACCAAACCCATTATCTCTAATACGTGAATGCAATATAGATTAATCTCTACAATTACACTAACTTATCAAACACAAATCATAAATAAACAATGAATGAGGTGGAATTGTATTTAAAACACACATAAATTAAACGCAGAAGAAAGAGCAATCCAATGTTAGAGAAAGCAGAGAAAAAAAAAGATATATTACCTGTGGCCTATATTTCAATGGGAAGCGGTATAGGTTCCGAAAAGATTCGCAAGAATTGATATTGGATCTCTAAAAACTGGGCACTGATTCCGAAGAACTGGGTAGGCTCCCAATAAATGGGATTACATGTCTTCAATCTGAGTTTTGTTCCTTCTCGTGATCTTTGGTTTTACTCAGAAACCACAACCCTTTGTAGTTTCAATTTCGTTGAGACCTAATGTTACTTCTACTGAGGGTCAAAGAAAAGAAATAAAAGAAAATGGAAACAAAAGCTATTTCTCTAATTAAACTAACAAAAATGTTGTTTCAGAAAAAGTGGTTGTAGTCAGTCATTGAATGAGTCAGGTAGACAATTGGTTTATTTCTTGCAAGATTTCTCCGATCACAATGGAAGACTGACTTCAAAAGTCAAGGGTTTGAGGGGATTAATTGATATCACGCAAAGGTTTCTTAGTTTTTGTTCCACTCGCTTTTCTTGATATGTTAAAATTAATTTTATTTTATTTATTTATTTTTAATCCTAGCAGGGTTACATACAATGAGACTTAGGTGACTATAACATTGTCTGGTTTAAGATAAATACCACATTTTGATGTGGCATTGACTTTTTTTGGATGGTATGGTATAAAGCCCGGTGGCGTAGCTAGTAATGTACACAAGCGAGGTTCTGTTGTCCCAATCTGGGCAATGAATTTTTGGATGTTTTGAAAATGAAAACCAACAGACATAAAATAAAATGTTAATAGTACCTATATTTACCAGTTTCATGGGGTTTTAGGTTCAAAATTTCTAAGGATTTCATTTTATCTATTATAATTAATTATTTTCGTTACTTATTTTATTTATTTATATGTTGTTATATAGTTGTTCTAATAAAATTAATTATTTTTTAGGTCTTCCATGGATCTATGTATTTGTATCTATTTTTTATGTTGATTTTTAATTTTGACGTCATTATTTTTTTAACAGATAAAATTTGTATATACTGACAATGTGCATATTACCAAAAGTTGCGATGAACAAATGAAATACATGAATAAACTAATAATGCGGTGGCAGAAAATCCGCATATGAAGTCGACTTATGTCGTAATCCGGAAGTGTTGAAAATAAATTTTGACGTTTCATAACCCATAAGTCACAAAAGAAACGTCCGGTCAAATCTGGACACCTATGCGAGCAAATTCCGCCCACCGAAAGAAACACAATCTCGACACTTTTGTTTTAGTAGTATTTCAGACATATTAAAACAAAAAATATAGGTAAGCAAATGTAAACACCTTAAAAAATACAAAACAAACAAAAAAATTGTGTTAAAAATAAACGAATTTTTCACACATCAGATTCCACATTGCTATACAAATATTACAATACTTCTGTTGATTGCCCTAATACCCAACCCAACCAACCAACTTATCCAAGTGCATTGTTATTGGTTTATGATGAGCTTTAGATCAGCTTAAAACAAACCTATTTCAGGCGAAGTGGATGCCCAAAAATATAAAAAAAGATATCTAAATTTTGATTAATTTCTTAAAAGATGTATTAAAAAGTCTGACTCAGTTCTTTGTAGGGTTTGATCTTTCGTTAAACGAATGACGCCACCCGCCTTCTTAACGCTCACTCTTGGAAAGCACTATTACCAATACGTTTCACATTTTTTTTATCTTTTGTCTTATTAAAATAAAATAAAATCTCAATGAAAAGGAAGTGTAAGGCCCCACAACGAATGACGCCACCCGCCTTCTTAACGCTCACTCTTGGAAAGCACTATTACCAATACGTTTCTCATTTTCCTATCTTTTGTCTTATTAAAATAAAATAAAATCTCAATGAAAAGGAAGTTTAAGGCCCCACAACGAATGACGCCACCCGCCTTCTTAACGCTCACTCTTGGAAAGCACTATTACCAATACGTTTCTCATTTTCTTATCTTTTGTCTTATTAAAATAAAATAAAATCTCAATGAAAAGGAAGTTTAAGGCCCCACAACGAATGACGCCACCCGCCTTCTTAACGCTCACTCTTGGAAAGCACTATTACCAATACGTTTCTCATTTTCTTATCTTTTGTCTTATTAAAATAAAATAAAATCTCAATGAAAAGGAAGTTTAAGGCCCCACAACGAATGACGCCACCCGCCTTCTTAACGCTCACTCTTGGAAAGCACTATTACCAATACGTTTCACATTTTTTTATCTTTTGTCTTATTAAAATAAAATAAAATCTCAATGAAAAGGAAGTTTAAGGCCCCACTACGAAAGCACTATTACCAATACGTTTCTCATTTTTTTATCTTTTGTCTTATTAAAATACTCAATTTAAAACATAAATCAATTAATTATAAAGTGAGTCAAAGAGAGACAAAAACTCCTTAAAAGAACAAAACGATGTTTTGAGCACTTATTTCTCCGATTGAAATCTCCCCATCGAAAATTGCTTTACAACATTTTTTTGCAGAATTTATTAAGCTTCAGGTCACCTTCCACTTACCACAATTTTGTGACCATTTAAGAAAATATACGAAGATCCGAATGCTTTTCATGTCTTATAATGCAATTTTTTTTCGAATACTTCCTTAGCTGTGTGTAAAAAAAAATGAAATATTTTTGTTTAGATGAATTTAAAATAAGTAGGAAATATTTCAATTGGCTCCAACGATTGTAAGCACCCAAACAGAAAATTAGTTTGAACAAGTATTTTTATCCAATTTTCTCGAAGACGGTTACAGATATCACGTTGAAAATGGTTTCATTCGTTTTTCTACCTTAAAGAATGTATAAAAAAAGTACCTGTAAGCATATTTACAAGAAAACGTAGGCGTAACGATTTCTTTCTCGCGTATTTCACTTTAAAAACCATGTTTCGGTAGATGGATTTTGCTGGTTAACGAACTTGACCTTTAAAACCAGACGTCATGGTACATTTCTCTACCAAATTTCATACAAATATACGCTTATGACGAATCCGGAAGTGCCACGTACAAAACTCCACGCCTCAGAACCCATAGTTTATAAAAATAACGGTGGTTCAAATTTTTATATACATGTCTGTCCGTACTATCGCCCCAAAAAACGGTCCGATTTGTATGAAATTTGGTAGAGAAATGTACCGTGACGTCTGGTTTTAAAAGTCAAGTTCGTTAACCAGCAAAATCCATCTACCGAATTTTGCTGGTTAACGAACTTGACTTTTAAAACCAGACGTCATGGTACATTTCTCTACCAAATTTCATACAAATCGGACCGTTTTTTGGGGCGATAGTACGGACAGACATGTATATAAAAATTCCATCGTTATTTTTATAAACTATGGGTTCTGAGGCGTGAAGTTTTGTACGTGGCACTTCCGGATTCGTCATAAGCGGGTTTCCTCCCAATGGAGGGAGGCAGGAACCGCGCTAAAAATAAAATATATCTTCGGAAATAAACGTCCTATTATTGCAACTGTTGGATAGTCTAAGAAATTTAACGTATATAAGGGGGCTGTGAGGACAGCAGTCCCCCCCCCCCCGAAATCGGTAAAAATGTGTCATAAAACCCTTAAAAATTTAGTTAGTTCAAAACAAATAATTTCTTTTGGGTGTTGTTTGTATTCCAAACCCCCCAAATGCTCTCAGCCCCTCTCGAAATTCTCCCAGCTCCCCCCCCCCGAAATTATTTTCTATATACGCTCGTGAAATTTAATAAGCGTTTAAGGGAACAATTTTGATAGGAATCGTCACAGAAATGTGAAAACGGTGCTTAGACTTTCGGTGTATTGGTTTCAAATGAGCAAAGGCGTAACATCAAAATTTTTTATTCTGATCTTTTTAAATCATACGGGCGATAAGATAATGGAGTCCTGTATGTCTATGGTTGTGCAGTGAACTTTTTCAGCGAGCCCATTGCCGAAAACTTTCTCTGGTACAAGCGGCAAGGAAAACACATTCGTTATACCTCGAATTTAGGATAAATTTATAATTTTTTCAGTACCTTGGTTAAATAAATTTAATTAAAATTTTTAATGATGAATTAATAATTATAAAATACTAAATATTTTGGTTATTACGGCAATACGGAAGTGCCGCCTACAAAATTTACGTGTCAATAGACAGATCACGAAAATAACGATGGGTCAAATTTCTGCTCAAAGGTCTGTTCGCACTCTCGCCGTATCAAAAACGGTCCGATTTTGATGAAATTCGTTAACCAGCAGAATTCGTCCACTGGAGCATGTTTTTTGGAGCATTAGTCGCGTGAATAAAGTTGCAACGCTCACGGTTTTCGAGTTCGTATGCTTGCAAGTTCTCGTTTTAGGAGTCCCTTAACGTAGAAAGACAATGTGATGATGCGATATCTGTAACCGTTTACGAAAAAAAATAAAAATAAAAATGATAGAACAACTTTTCCCAGCTAACGTTCGCTTTGGGTACATTAAATTGGATAATTAAATATTTTCTACAAGCTTGTAATTAATCTAAAGTAAGATATTTAAATTTTTGTTATATTTGGAGTCGAAAAATTGTATTATCAGACATGAAAAGTTTTTGGACCTTATATTTTCTAAAATATCTTGAAAACGGTTTGGGAATCTTGGTTAGTATTAGGACACTATTCGAAAGCATAATAAATTTTCTACAAAAATGTGCAGTTGCCATGTTGGATGTTGCGATAAAAATCGGGGAATAAGTGCATAAAACTTGAAAAGTAATAGTTTTGTTCTTTTGAACAGGTTTTGTTCTCTGTTTAACTCAATATTTATTATTATTATTTTTTTTTTTTTTTCAAATTGCATTTTAGCACTTTCCTCCGAAGGAAAGTAGCTATTGAGGTTGGACTCATGGCGGAATTTTTGAAAAATTTCTTCAAATCATTATCGATCCTACCTAGTAGACACCGAAAATGACCCCCGTTAAAATTTATATATATATATATATATATATATATATATTTATATATATGTTTTTTTTTGTTTTTTTTATTGATGTTTTCCGGTAGTGGGGTTGCTTAATTCCAGAGGGTGAAACAAAATTCAGTCTTCCCACAAATTTGTGGGAAGACTGAATTTTGTTTCACCCTCTGGAATATATATATGTGTCTGTTAACACGATAGCGGCCAGAGTTTTTGTTTTTTCGTCACGAAAATTGGTATATAGCATTCAATTAGCAAACGATTGAACGAGTTCGTTAACCACCAAAGTCGGTCCACCGGAAGGGGGGGTTTACCCCGAACCCAAAACACTAATTTGACTATGTCAGCCGTAATATTTGTTATATTTCAACGAAACTTGGTATTCGTAGTGGTAATACAGAGAGAAAAGTGAGATATAAAAATGAACTAAATCGGTTCATTAGAAGGGGGGGTTTACTCCGGACCCACAATACCAATTCGCCACTACCAGCCGTGATTTTTGGTATATTTCGACGAAACTCGGTATTCGTAGTGGTAATCCACAGGTAAATATGTGTTGTAGAAATAAACTAAATCGGTTCATTAGGAGGGGGGGTTTACTCCGGACCCACAATACCAATTCGCCACTACCAGCCGTGATTTTTGGTATATTTCGACGAAACTCGGTATTCGTAGTGGTAATCCACAGGTAAATATGTGTTGTAAAAATCAACTAAATCGGTTCATTAGGAGGGGGGGTTTACTCCGGACCCACAATACCAATTCGCCACTACCAGCCGTGATTTTTGGTATATTTCGACGAAACTCGGTATTCGTAGTGGTAATCCACAGGTAAATATGTGTTGTAAAAATCAACTAAATCGGTTTATTAGAAGGGGGGGGTTTACTCCGGACCCAAATTCCTAATATACTCATACCGGTCGTAATTTCTGCTGTATTGTAACGAAACGCGGTATACGTCGTGGGTAACTCATGAGAAAGAAGTGTTGTAAAAATGAGCTGAATCGGTCAATCGGAAAGCGGGGGTTCAATTTGTAATATATTTCAACAGAAAAGCCCGCCAGACGTAGGTTCACAAAGCCGCCGCAAGGAGCGCTTTCTACCACTAGAGTGACTGTATCCTTTTCCTGCCTTAGATCAAAATACGATAATATGAGGTTTTTGTATTTATTACGTAGTGTAATAGGTACCATGTGTAAACATAACTCTGGAAGCAAATTAATAATTGATCAGTTACTCATTACAAATTTAAAAGAGAACTATTCATGTTTTTATTTTATTTATGTAGGATATTTTAAGCAAATTGTTTTGGAAAGCAGTCTACACTACCCACATTCTGAGGAAAGTGCTTAGTTATGCAGCTCCTGCGTGACGGACTTTTACAGTAATTAAATTGAGTATTTTAGAGATATGGACAGAAAGGCGCATTTCCTGCGAGTCGGAATGTTTTAAATTATGTCTAATTTCACTCACTTAATTTAAAACGTCGACTTGATGGTGAGTTGACGAGGATCTGGAAGAGATGGTGACCGGAGACCCGATGTTTCGGAAAGCGATGCTGGAACACTACTGAACACCCCAGCACTTTCTCTGCACTTTCGCTGGAAGCTCCCCTCCCTCAAGGTCAACACTCCCCCACTCCTAACCCCTCGTCTTCATCATACCAACCCCTAGGGGGGAGAAAGTGTTGGAGACCAACCCCGTGGAGCTGACGCGAGGGTTGTGGTGCGGATAATTAGATGGGAGGGAAGTGGTCATTTAGACTTCTAGGAGTAGTGATGGCTTTCTTTAGGGGAGGATCAGCAGGTGGTTTGTGGTGGTGGTTGTTGAGGAATGCTCTTCGGAACGGAATGTATAGTCTTCGAAGCCGATGCAATCAGGCTGGCATGGATCGGTGGTATAGTTTTAATGAGTTGTAACTCTTTAAGGTGAAAATAATGCCTTTGAAAATAAATAATGAATTAAAATGTTTACATTAAGCAAATATTTACTTAAAACAATAAAAAATAAAAAATACTTCCACGAAAATAAAAAATAAAAATCCTAAAACAGCAAATAAATAAAATACACATTTATTTTGAATTTGTTAATTACAATAACTAACACTGGGTCAAGAAGGTGGCCATTAATCAACCCCAACCACACATTAACATCAAAAATTATTATTTTTTTATTTTTTTTTGTTCTTAACGGCGCATCAACTATTTGGTTATTAGCGCCGGGCTATCTACAGGTTACCACCCTTTTCTAATGCCAAGAGCACGTGGTCGGTCACCCATTCAGGTACTGACCACGCCCGACGTTGCTTAACTTCGGTAATCTACGGGAACCGGTGCATTCAACGTGGCTCTCTCAAAAATTATTATTTTTACCTAGATAACGCATTTGAACACAGTAATTTTTTTTTATTGTTTTAAGTAAATATTTACGTATTATTTAAGTAAACTAAGTTTTTTAAACTTCTAAGTTTTTTAAATAAACTGAAGAAGAAAATTTAATTTTTTTTTTTTTTTATTATTTTTTATTTTTTTATTTTTTTTAACTTTTGTTCCTAAATCTTTCACATCCTTCAATAACACATGTTTGTGATACATGACCGGAAAGCTGGTTAAATGAGGAAGTATTTCTGAAACCCGGAAATCTCAGATCCTGCCCATTGAGGAGTAACGCTGGTAAGAAATATCAAGAAAATGTTAGGAAATTTAGAATAGCTTTCTTTTGGTAAGATATACATACTTACATTCATTCATTTTTACGTTTACTATCAACTAGTCTTATAGTAAATTTACTCAGCTTTCGATTGGTTTCACACCCTTTCTAATAGAACCACCTGGGCCGGAGCTACAACGATTATTCTTCTAAAAAACACGTTTGCCTCGAAAAAAACAATAAAACGACGTTTTCTCCATTATGGGGGAGAATTCGGAAAATCGTAAAATAAGATTTTTGGTTCCTCTGGGGGTCCCCTATCACCTCCCACAATCTGACTAAACATGTACGATACACTCTGGATGTATATATGTATATATATAAATATATATATATATATATATATATATATATATATATATATATATATATATTTATTCATATAAATATACACATGATTGCGTATGTTTCCGTTGCAGTTGATTTAAGAAATGCAGTTAATGTCTTAAGATGAGAGGGACAATTTTTTTTTTTTTTTTTCCTTTATCGGTGCATCGACTGCTGCGGTCACCAAGGGAAAAATTATTAAACAGAAGGAGGAAAAGTATGAAAGAAAATGAAAACGAATGAAAAGTAAGAAAAACATTCAAAATGAAGAAGAAGAAGGAGGAGGAAAAGTATGAATAAAAAATAAATAAATAAGAAATTGATGAAGGAGGAAAGTTAGAAGAAAAATAACAGAAATAACAAAGGGTAAAAATAAGAAAGCCAATTAAGAGGAAGAAGTGGGGAAAGATCAGAAGAAAACGAGGGGACGAATCGAGAAGAAAAAAATGAAAAAGAAGAAGATGAAGAAACAAATTAAGAAGACGATAGAGAAAATGTGATAGAAATAAAATTTAGGAGAAAGATTTTTAGACGAAGGAAAAAATAAAGAATAAAAAAAAAGAAGAAGAAGGGGGAATTAAGAAAAACTATAACGAAGAAGGAGGAGGAAATGTAATAGAAATATAGTTAAGAAGAAGATGTTGGAAGAAAATTAAGGAGAAAAAAATTCAAAAGAATAGGATGGGGAAAAATGAGGAAAAAAAATTCAAAAGAATAGGATGGGGAAAAATGAGGAAAAAAAATTCAAAAGAATAGGATGGGGAAAAATGAGGAAAAAAAATTCAAAAGAATAGGATGGGGAAAAATGAGGAAAAAAATTTCAATAGAATAGGATGGGGAAAAATGAGGAAAAAAAATTCAAAAGAATAGGATGGGGATAAATGAGGAAAAAAAAATTAAGAAAATGCAGAAGGGGAAGGATAATTAAAAAAAATTAGAACGAAATTGAAAAAAAAAAAATTTGAAAAGGTATGAAAAAATCACAAGAAGAATAATAAAGAGAACGAATACAGAAACATGAGAAAAATAAGAAAAGAAAAATAATTAAGTATTCAGTATTATTAAATATGTAATAATATTGATTTTTAGTTAATTTTAAAAATTAGTAGTTCCCATTAGTGCTCATAAGGAACATAAAATGTTGGCCTAACGTATGTTGTTTGTAATACAGCTAAGAAGAGATTATTTGTTTGTATAAATAAAAATAAATGACTAGAAACATTTAATTTTAAAACAACTAGCATTACATTAAGACCAATTACTGATTATTATTATCGGTACCGTTAATGAATTTTTAATTTCTGTTTTTGGATAATCTAAACTTGTTGTCAGCTAATTGCTAATCTTCAACTTTTTCTTTTTAGTAAATGGGAAAGTTAATCAAATCTCCCCCGGAAGAAAACAAGCCAACTAGTTTAAGCCAAGAAAAAAAAACATTAAAATCTTATGGATACGCACACTCATATACACACATACATCTCCATACACGCGCACACTCATATACACACATACATCCATACACACGCACACTCATATACACACATACATCCATACACACGCACACTCATATACACACATACATCCATACACGCACACTCATATACACACATACATCCATACACACGCACACTCATATACACACATACATCCATACACGCACACTCATATACACACATACATCCATACACGCACACTCATATACACACATACATCCATACACGCACACTCATATACACACATACATCTCCATACACGCGCACACTCATATACACACATACATCCATACACGCACACTCATATACACACATACATCCATACACGCACACTCATATACACACATACATCTCCATACACGCGCACACTCATATACACACATACATCCATACACACGCACACTCATATACACACATACATCTATACACGCACACTCATATACACACATACATCCATACACGCACACTCATATACACACATACATCCATACACGCACACTCATATACACACATACATCCATACACGCACACTCATATACACACATACATCCATACACGCACACTCTTATACACACATACATCCATACACGCACACTCATATACACACATACATCCATACACGCACTCTCATATACACACATACATCCATACACGCACACTCATATACACACATACATACATACACGCACACTCATATACACACATACATCCATACACGCACACTCATATACACACATACATCCATACACACGCACACTCATATACACACATACATCTATACACACGCACACTCATATACACACATACATCCATACACACGCACACTCATATACACACATACATCCATACACACGCACACTCATATACACACATACATCCATACACACGCACACTCATATACACACATACATCCATACACGCACACTCATATACACACATACACGCACACTCATATACACACATACATCCATACACGCACACTCATATACACACATACACGCACTCTCATATACACACATACATCCATACACGCACACTCATATACACACATACATCCATACACACGCACACTCATATACACACATACATCCATACACGCACACTCATATACACACATACATCCATACACGCACACTCATATACACACATACATCCATACACGCACACTCATATACACACATACATCCATACACACGCACACTCATATACGCACATACATCCATACATGCACACCAATATACACACATATATCCATACACGCACACTCATATACACACATACATCCATACACGCACACTAATATACACCCATACATCCATACACGCACACTCATATACACACATACATCCATACACGCACACTCATATACACACATACATCCATACACGCACACTTTTATACACACATACATCCATACACACACACTCATATACACACATACATCCATACACGCGCACACTCATATACACACATACATCCATACACACGCACACTCATATACACACATACATCCATACACACGCACACTCATATACACACATACATCCATACACACGCAGTCATATACACACATACATCCATACACACGCACACTCATATACACACATACATCCATACACACGCACACTCATATACACACATACATCCATACACACTCATATACACACATACATCCATACACGCACACTCATATACACACATACATCCATACACGCACACTCTTATACACACATACATCCATACACGCACACTCATATACACACATACATCCATACACGCACTCTCATATACACACATACATCCATACACGCACACTCATATACACACATACATACATACACGCACACTCATATACACACATACATCCATACACGCACACTCATATACACACATACATCCATACACACGCACACTCATATACACACATACATCTATACACACGCACACTCATATACACACATACATCCATACACACGCACACTCATATACACACATACATCCATACACACGCACACTCATATACACACATACATCCATACACACGCACACTCATATACACACATACATCCATACACGCACACTCATATACACACATACACGCACACTCATATACACACATACATCCATACACGCACACTCATATACACACATACACGCACTCTCATATACACACATACATCCATACACGCACACTCATATACACACATACATCCATACACACGCACACTCATATACACACATACATCCATACACGCACACTCATATACACACATACATCCATACACGCACACTCATATACACACATACATCCATACACACGCACACTCATATACGCACATACATCCATACATGCACACCAATATACACACATACATCCATACACGCACACTCATATACACACATACATCCATACACGCACACTAATATACACCCATACATCCATACACGCACACTCATATACACACATACATCCATACACGCACACTCATATACACACATACATCCATACACGCACACTTTTATACACACATACATCCATACACACACACTCATATACACACATACATCCATACACGCGCACGCTCATATACACACATACATCCATACACACGCACACTCATATACACACATACATCCATACACACGCACACTCATATACACACATACATCCATACACACGCAGTCATATACACACATACATCCATACACACGCACACTCATATACACACATACATCCATACACACGCACACTCATATACACACATACATCCATACACACGCACACTCATATACACACATACATCCATACACACGCACACTCATATACACACATACATCCATACACGCACACTCATATACACACATACATCCATACACACGCACACTCATATACACACATACATCCATACACACGCACACTCATATACACACATACATCCATACACACGCACACTCATATACACACATACATCCGTACACGCACACTCATATACAAACATACATCCATACACACGCACACTCATATACACACATACATCCGTACACGCACACTCATATACACACATACATCCATACACACGCACACTCATATACACACATACATCCATACACGCACACTCATATACACACATACATCCATACACACGCACACTCATATACACACATACATCCATACACGCACACTCATATACACACATACATCCATACACGCACACTCATATACACACATACATCCATACACGCACACTCATATACATACATACATCCATACACGCACACTCATATACACACATACATCCATACACACGCACACTCATATACACACATACATCCATACACGCACACTCATATACACACATACATCCATACACGCACTCTCATATACACACATACATCCATACACGCACACTCATATACACACATACATACATACACGCACACTCATATACACACATACATCCATACACGCACACACATATACACACATACATCCATACACACGCACACTCATATACACACATACATCTATACACACGCACACTCATATACACACATACATCCATACACACGCACACTCATATACACACATACATCCATACACACGCACACTCATATACACACATACATCCATACACACGCACACTCATATACACACATACATCCATACACGCACACTCATATACACACATACACGCACACTCATATACACACATACATCCATACACGCACACTCATATACACACATACACGCACTCTCATATACACACATACATCCATACACGCACACTCATATACACACATACATCCATACACGCACACTCATATACACACATACATCCATACACGCACACTCATATACACACATACATCCATACACGCACACTCATATACACACATACATCCATACACACGCACACTCATATACACACATACATCCATACACGCACACCAATATACACACATACATCCATACACGCACACTCATATACACACATACATCCATACACGCACACTCATATACACCCATACATCCATACACGCACACTCATATACACACATACATCCATACACGCACACTCATATACACACATACATCCATACACGCACACTTTTATACACACATACATCCATACACACATACTCATATACACACATACATCCATACACGCGCACACTCATATACACACATACATCCATACACACGCACACTCATATACACACATACATCCATACACACGCACACTCATATACACACATACATCCATACACACGCACACTCATATACACACATACATCCATACACACGCACACTCATATACACACATACATCCATACACACGCACACTCATATACACACATACATCCATACACACGCACACTCATATACACACATACATCCATACACACGCACACTCATATACACACATACATCCATACACGCACACTCATATACACACATACATCCATACACACGCACACTCATATACACACATACATCTATACACGCACACTCATATACACACATACATCCATACACACGCACACTCATATACACACATACATCCGTACACGCACACTCATATACAAACATACATCCATACACACGCACACTCATATACACACATACATCCGTACACGCACACTCATATACACACATACATCCATACACACGCACACTCATATACACACATATATCCATACACGCACACTCATATACACACATACATCCATACACACGCACACTCATATACACACATACATCCATACACGCACACTCATATACACACATACATCCATACACACACACACACACACCCATATACACACATACATCCATACACGCACACTCATATACACACATACATCCATACACACACACTCATATACACACATACATCCATACACACACACACACTCATATACACACATACATCCATACACACACACTCATTTACACTCATACATCCAATACGTACATACGCATATCAGTGTCATTTACCCATGCTTACGGAGGTATTTTTAATTTAAGGTCTAACTAAATTTTGTTGTATTGAATTTCGATATAAGGTTGAATTAAATTTTGTCAATTAACTTCGAGGCATTTAAAAAGTTGAAAAGCCGCTCTACTTGATTACTATCGTCGCCTAGAATTTCATCTAAGGAGTCAGGTAGTTGGTGTTGTTCTTTTAGTTGCTCATAAGCACGGCAATTCGTCAGAATGTGTTTAACAGTAGTGTAAAGAAAATAATATTACTTGAAGTTACAACTGAAAAAGATTACATTAACCTTAAAAATATTAAGAAATTCGAAAATTATTCGGTAAATTTTGACCTTCACAGATCCCTTAATTTTTCAAAAGGAATGATATCTTGTAGTGAATATAATTCCTGCAGAGTTTTGTAGGAATTATATAGTGCAGAGTTTTGTAGGAATTATATAGTGCAGAGTTTTGTAGGAATTATATAGTGCAGAGTTTTGTAGGAATTACATAGTGCAGAGTTTTGTAGGAATTGTATCTTGTGGTCGTTGATTACGATGAGCATTTTGGTAACCTTGATCACATCAGATTCAAGGGCATTTGAAGGTCAAATAGAGAAAAATACGTTTTTCATGTTCTCCATTTGACCTTCAAATGACATTGAATCTGATGTGATGATGGTTATCCAACCCGCTCATCGTAATGAGAGATCCCAAAACCCCCATAAGGACCATACCGCTCCAAGTGTTGTTTTAGATAAAATGTTGACCTGTGTTATCATTCAATATGTTTGGGCAAAGTTAAAGTTCATTTTTTAAAGTAGTTTTAAAATTCTAAAACTAAAGGATAGAATCCTTTAAGACGTCCGTCACGCTAGAGCTGCATTACTGAGCAGTAGCTTTTTAGCGCGGTTCCTCCCTCCCCCATAGGGAGGAACCCCGCTTATAGGGTTGATACAATGAAACAATCCGGAAGTGCCGACTAGAAAATTTCGCGTTTCAGAACCCCTAGAGACCGAAAATAACAGTGGTTCAAATTTGTATATATATATATATATATATGTATATATTTATTTATATATATATATATATATATATATATATATATATTTGTCTGTTCGCTCTCTAGCTAGAAGACGAATGGTCCGATTTTGATGAAATTTGGTACAAAAATCCTTCGTCCAATTTGAAAGGTCAAGTTCGTTAACCAGCAAAATCCGCCTACTGGAAGATGGCGTTTGGGGCGAAATTCGCGCAAAAAAAATCGTAACGCTTACGTTTTTGAGTTCATAAGCTTCTAAGTACTCGTTTTATATGATTCCTGGGCTAGGAAAACGAATGAAACCATTTTCAAGGCGATAGCTTTAACCGTTTTCGAGAAAATTGGAAAAATATTTTTTGAATACCGTTTTTGGTTTGGGTACTTAGAATCATGGGATTCAGTTGAAACATTTTCTGCATGTTCTACTTTCATTAAAACTAATATGTTAAAATTTTGGTTACGTTTGGAGTTAAGGAAGGGTTAGAATAAAATATTTTATTAACAGACATAAAAAGTTTTAGTAACTTTGTTTACTTTCATTAATATCTCGAAAAAGGTTGAGAATCTTGGTAAACGGAAGAATACCATTAGAAAGCTTATTAAATGCTCTAAAAAAAGGTTCCAATGAAAGTTTTGATTAGGCGATGTCAATCGGAGAAATAAGAGCTTAAAACTTTAAAGTAATTGATTTCGCTTATTCGAACTGTTCTTTTTGTCTGTTTTTTATTCCTGGTTATTTTTTAATTGCTTATTGTTGGATAATGTATTTGAAAATAAAACAGGTTAAGTAAAATAACAAAAACAATTTATTGTTAGAAATATAGATTTCCAAGATTCCAAGACCTTGTCACTAGCGGGTCTGTTTCTAGTGTAGCGGACCCTTCCAGGTAAGATTGTAAATCATCATGGTACTTTAAAGTTTTAATTAAAGTAATTGATTTCGCTTATTCGAACTGTTCTTTTTGTCTGTTTTTTATTCCTGGTTATTTTTTAATTGCTTATTGTTGGATAATGTATTTGAAAATAAAACAGGTTAAGAAAAATAAGAAAAACAATTTAATGTTAGAGATATGGATTCCCAAGATATATAGCTTTTCAACTGCCTAGCGTCCTTCCTAGGGAGGGTTCTTTATCTTTGATTTTGGTACTTAGAATTATGGGATACAGTTGAAACATTTTCTGCATGTTGGAGTTTCATCAACACTAATATGTTGAAATTTTTGTTACGTTTAGAGTAAAGGAAGGGTTAGAATAAAATATTTTATTAACAGACAAAAAAAGTTTTGGTAACTTTGTATAATTTCGTTAGTATCTCGAAAACCGTTGACAATCTTGTGAAGCGGAAGATTACCATTCGGAAGCTTACTAAATGCTCTACAGAAAAGGTTCCGAAGAAAGTTTTAATTAGGCGATGTCAATCGGAGAAAAAAGTGCTTAACGCTTTAAATTAATTGATTTCGTTTATTCCAATGGTTCTTTTTGTCTGTTTTATTTCTTGTTATTTTTTAATTGCTTATAGTTGGATAATGTATTTGACAATAAAACTGGTTAAGTAAAATAACAAAAACAATTTATTGTTAGAAATATAGATTTCCAAGATTCCAAGACCTTGTCACTAGCGGGTCTGTTTCTAGTGTAGCGGTCCCTTCCAGGTAAGATTGTAAATCATGACCTTTCAAGACTTTACTACTCACAGGAATGGCGTTAGTGACCTTAAGGGTTGACACGCCATCATAATAATTAATTTAAAAAAAAAGACTGGTGGAACCAAAATAATAACTGCTTCTATTTTAATCTTTCCAAATTAGACTAGGGATATGAACGGAACCGCGCTAAGATGATGCAGTCCTGCGAGACGGACTTTTATTCTTTAGAAACGTGTTAGCTTACGCTGCATTATTTAATACTTTACTTAAAATAACCTGTGTACATTCAAAATAAACTTGAATAGTTGTGGTCTCTGATAATACAGGTTGTGATCTCTGATAACAGGTGGCTAATTTTTTTAAACTGTTTATGAACACTTGGGCTATTAACGCCAAGCTATCTACAGGTTGCCACCCTTTTATAGTGCCAACATCACGTGGTCGGTCACCCATTGAGGTAATGTACCGTTGTTGCTTAACTTCGGTGATTAACGGGAACCTGTAGATTCAAGGCGGTTATGGCCATTGGCTCTGGCTCAATTATTAAATTAAATTTAATTTATTTTCGGAGTAAGCCCCAACTTTTGATGGCGGGGCATCTTGTCTGCAGAGTTTTGTTGCAAGGAAGTACAAATAACAGCAGGTAGGCGTAGTCGTCATTACTCTTTCAGGTCACCAACATTGGTCCAAATGTGTTTCCTTCACTTTAAGGAGATTCACAGAATACTCGTATAAGGTGCTCAACACATGCAACATAGTTCCTATGACTCCAGACCCACTCAACCCATGGAACACATAGTTCCAATGACTCCAGACTCACTCAACCCATGGAACACATAGTTCCTATGACTCCAGACCCACTCAACCCATGGAACACATAGTTCCTATGACTCCAGACCCACTCAACCCATGAAACACATAGTTCCTATGACTCCAGACCCACTCAACCCATGGAACACATAGTTCCTATGATTCCAGACCTACACAACCCATGGAACACATAGTTCCTATGACTCCAGACCCACTCAACCCATGGAACACATAGTTCCTATGACTCCAGACGTTCGCAACCCATGGAACTCCTAGTTCCTATGACTCCAGACCTACTCACCCAGAGAACGAAGAGCAGAAGAACTAAGCTCCTGAATCCTTTCTATTGCCAAAGTCAAGGCCTAACCTTCTACGAGTACTTTCCCCTGCATCTCCACCCTCACTACCAAACCTCATGGTCATGATGGTGTAGTTCAAACTTAGCAACTCCTCACCGTCGGATTCAGGCACGCAGGCGTTGTCGCAAATTGTACTTCTTACATAATATTGGTTCTGTTGGAAATACAATTTGCGAAAAGGACGAATCCGAAAAAATCTACTTTTTTTATTATTTTATTTTCCGAGTCAGAAAGTTGCTTGTAACACGACGCTTCGCCCTGTTCCTCTGGTTCTCCTTAAGTTCTCTCACAGTTTCAAGTGAATAGCAACATCATCTATGAAGAATTCAATTTACAATTTCAAGGGCGAATCCTATGTCAGAAAAAGCCATCCTAGCATATTTTACCCATAAAGCGCTCGAATAAATCAAAATTAAAACATTGAACTTCAATAGCATACCTTTTCCATCAGGATTATGAACCAGTATTCCATAGAGTAAACATTCGCCTTTGCTATCCTGCAGCACTTTCAGAACTCAGAAACAAGCTTTCGGGAAATTATTGGACGTAGTTTATCTCCAAATATAGTTTTATTCGTGAATTAAAACTATTATTTGATATTTTTGGGGACATGGGCTAAATTAGAAAAACGCACAAAAGTACAGTCATTCCATACCAATCTCCTTTTGCAAAAGGAACGCCCTTCACTATTACCTTCGTAATAGACTTCACAAAATCCCAATTCTTTTCCATTAAACGCATAAGAAGAACGCCTGAGATATCCAGGGCCGCCACATCTCAGAGCCGGGCCCGGGACCAGATCACGGGCCCCCACTTCTCACAGCCGGGCCCTCACTTCTCAGAGCCAGAATGAAAATTCTAGTACTTTGCTATAGGACTTTGGGCATTTTAAAATTATTTTCATCTTCAGTTTTGAGCAAAATGAGAATAATAGCCGACAATCGGTGCTGCAAAGGTCACTTTCGGCACTTTTCTTTCCAATTAGCGAGGATCGGCCCGGGCCCCCAAGGTGCCCGGGCCCGGGACAACTGTACCCGGTTGTCCCCCCCCCCATGTGGCGGCCCTGGAGATATTTGGGACATCGACACGTTTCGATTTCCCCATGAACGAGTAAATTCGGGCGCTGAGACTTTATTTACACGATGTCTATTTTATTTGTCTATTTATTAAAAGAGGTGGGCTTGGGGGGCTTAGCCCCCCAGAGTGAAAATTCACAATATTTTTTGATTAGGTTACAAAAAAAAATTGCTTAGGCAAATTAATAGAAATTAGTTCAAGTTAATGTACGTTCTTAGTTTATCAATACTTCCTTAATGTTTTACAGGTGCCTGGTTATAAAAATTTGATTCTACACGCTCAGGGGCGGCGGTAAGCCCATACTAAATTAGCTCCACCAGAATGGTTTGTCTAGAGCCGCCAATGACCCTATAGTAAACATGTTATGCTCTCTGCGCATGAACTTTTATTTTGTGTGTGGCTCTGTGCCAATTTCTGACTTCTCCTACAGTTGGCTTAGTTGTGATATACTAAAAATTAAAACCATGAGCTCGGAGTGAACCAAACAACAATGAGATATTACGGTTCTTCCACGAAATCGTATTTTCAGGGATCTTTAAGACCCAGAAATCTGAAACGACACTTAATACTAACGGTATTTAGTAAGAGGTGAATAAGCGGACTTGAAAGCCCGGTCAGAGACTACGGTCCTAATCAGTCGGAAATAAGAAGGCGCTAGTAGAATGAAAGTAAATCACGTTATTGAGAAAAGAGCGTTTTTTTTCGGCTCAGTCACTCTCTCCCGTGTGGGAGTCACCAGGAGGCCGGGCAGAGAAAGCAGTACTCGAGCTGATGGCTCTTATATCTTTCAGGGGGAATGGTTGCAGTCAGGTGGAGTATTGTCTGCGCTAGGGGATGGTGCACGATCTAGAAGGTGTGTATTGTCAGATGGATGGAGGAGAGAGAGGGTTTCCTACTGTAGATCGGGC
Source organism: Gonocerus acuteangulatus (assembly GCA_946811695.1). Classification (NCBI taxonomy): domain Eukaryota; kingdom Metazoa; phylum Arthropoda; class Insecta; order Hemiptera; family Coreidae; genus Gonocerus; species Gonocerus acuteangulatus. The sequence goes on along the minus strand of OX328125.1, from coordinate 104,942,513 downwards.
CCGCAGAAAATCCGTCTTTTAGAGCGGTTCCTCCCTACCTCCATAGGTACATGACACAATCCAAACCAATAATAATTTTCCTTATTATTTTTGTTATAAGGGGAAAACCTCTAAAGGGCATCCTATCCACAGTTCATGAAAAATACTCCAATTCTGCTTACTTGTAGTCTCAAGCAATGAAAGTTCATTTTTCATTCCGTGAAAATCTATAGGCTTAGAAACTTTATCGTTTCAAAATTTTCCAGAAAACCCAAAACTCTAGTGATAGTTTAGAAGATATCTAAAATAACAGATTGTACTCTGAAAGCATGTAGGAGAGCTGGTGTATAATGTGGCTAGGAGGTAGCTGTGATTGTTAAGGGTTGTCATAAAAAAACCTAAAGACCGGCTGTTCTGAATAAGGGCTGATTGGTATTCAAACCAGGTCTGCTCACAGCTCCTTCTAACCCCGGGGGTGATGTCCTGGACTTCCAGTTGTGTTTTCAATTATTTAAAATTCTTATTTTCGTGGTAGGCGGAAGGTCAAATAATAAAAACTTCACCATACAGTATCACCAACTTTATTACGTCCCTACATGTTTCACACCTTTTTTGGTGCTTCTTCAGGGGAAAAGTTACATATATAAAACTTACAGCCTGAGGAGGATATCTTATATCTGAGGAGGATAACCTTTCACCAGTACGGCCACGTCTAGACTGATCATGGTTTGAAAGAATCCAACATGGCGAAATATAATCAGCTGATCCAAAATCGATATGTCATACATTTAAAATTAATTTCCAGAAGAAATGTAGTCTTAAGAATTAAAACCATCTTCCCACCCTCTAATTAAAACAAATTTTTACTTTTTGTCAAATAAATTAATAAAAATCGTTCAAATGTAATATTTCCGATTTTTTATTTACCATTTTCTTTCTATTTCTTATGATATGGATATTTTCCTTAATTCTTCTTTTCATTCTATTTCTTTCTTTACCTGGATTGGAAGAAAAATGTATTAATAGACTTCAAGGTTTTCAGATCTTGGTACATTTTCCAAAATATCTCGAAAACGGTAGGAAAATCATGATAAGTTGAAGAAGCTTGCTAAAATTGGACAGGTTACTAAATTCTCAACAAGAATGGTTCTCATGTAATTTTCGATGGTGCGGTGTCAATCGGTATAAAAAGTGATTAAAACTTCGAAATTGTTAGTTTTGTTCTTTTTAACGGGTTATTGTCACTGTTTACCTAACTTATAATTGGTTATTTTTTTTTTAATTGCACTTAATAGTAAAATGAGTATTTTAGTAAAATAAGGTAAGAAAACGAGAAACGTATTGGTCATAGCGTTTTCCTAGGGCGAACGTTGAGACGGGGGGATGGGTTATTCCGCATAGAATACTATTAGTTTCCTGCTGTGGCGCCTTAAATCTTTCTTCTTTTGAGATGTAATTTTATATTTTTAAAATGGTTGTTTTTTTTTTTTTTTATTAAAATTGCATTTATCAATAACATTAGTATTTTAGTAAAAGGAGGCAAGAGAATGAGAAACGTGTTGGTAATAGTGCTTTCCTAGAGCGAACGATGAGAAGGGTTAAGAGTCTTTTCCGGTTAGGATTTAGTCAATTTCCTGTTGTAACACCTTACACTTCCTTCTCTTTGAGACATAATTTTATATTTTAAATGAAAGATCGTACTCTACCAAAAACTGCTTGTATCCCCTTACTAATGGAACTAGAGATATGAACGGAACCGCAATAAGATGTCGCAGTTCCTGCGAATCGGACTTTTGTAACTTAATTAGGTGCGTAGGGGGGGGGGGGGGGGGCTTCTTGATATTATCCCTCATATGTAATGGTGTTTTTAGCACTTTCTTACGAAGGAAAGTAGCTATTGAGGTTGCACTCATGACGGAATTTTTGAAAAATTTCTTCGAATCTTTATCGATCCTACCTAGTAGTGACCGAAAATGACCCCAGTTAAAATTTATAAATATATATGTATATATATATATATATATATATATATATATATATATATATATATATATATATATATAGTTATATATGTGTCCGTTAACACGATACAGGCCAGAGTTTTTGTTTTTTCGCCGCGAAACTTGGTATGTAGTATTCCCCCATCAAAAGATTGAACGAGTTCGTTAAACAACAAAATCGGTCCATCCGGAGGGGGGGTTTACTCCGGAGCCAAAGTAGTTATTTTTCAATACCAGCCATAATTTTTCTTATATTTCAACAAAACTCGGTATTTGTTGTGGTCAACTGAAGAGAAAAATTTGTTGCTAAAATAAACTAAATGGGTTGACTAGAAGGGGGAGTTTACTCCGGACAGAAATTACTAATTTGCTCATACCGGTCGTAATTTCTGCTGTATTGTAACGAAACGCGGTATACGTCCTGGGTATCTAATAAGGACGAAGTGTTGTAAAAATGAACTAAATCGGTCTATCGGAAGGGGGGGATTTACATTGTACTATGTTTGGATTGAATTGAAACAGGTGTTATTTATGTTTTTATTTTATTTATCTATATAGGTTATTTTAAGCAAATTATTCAGGAATGCACTCGACACTACCCAATTCTGAGGAAAGTGCTTAGTTATGCAGCTCCTGCGTGACGGCCTTTTATTTTATATACATTGATATTATTTAAATATTATTTGTTAATAAGTGCAAAATTTAGTAATGTTTATTTATTTTATATTTTTTGTTAAACACGTGGAAATAATATACTTTCATTTCTTTTAAATTTTTTCGTTGAGAGATATTATTTTTTAACTCTATCTTTCCTGATATCCTGCACGTCTATTCATCACTTGACCCCCTTTCTTCTTCAGAGCAAAATCAGGATACAGGCAACTAACATGAAATTCATGGTCACTCAAATAGAATAGTTCACGAAATTGTCCTTTCTTTATATAGATTATATACAGGATGAAATAATCAATAAAGAAATATCTTTATAGAGAACAAGCTGACCCGGCGAACTTCGTACGCCTAACAGCCGATTCTTTAATTTGTTTAGTACTTATTCTGCTACTAGCTGAATACCCGTGCTTCGTCACGGGAGATAAGTAGTTATTTTGTTGCGTTAAATAATGTTTCATTAAAATTACGTTACTATACAATTCTGTGCAGTTTATTATAGCACGGTTCCCGTCATACTATATTTTATTCAATGGGCGTTAAATAAAATTTATTTAAAAGTTTATGTTTCCAAGAAGTCATGTGGTAACACCCAATATATCTACGAGTATTACCAAGGTTATAGGCGAGGAGGCTGTGCAAGGGTTCCGGATATTATTACCTCGCCTGGAAAACCTAAGGATATGCCATACATCACGGTTTGACCGGGACTGTCCCGGTATTTTGCAATTGTTTCGGTGTCCCGCCCAGTTTTATCAATGTCCCGGAAAAGGCTGTAAGATGTAAAAAGTAATGAATTCATGTTTATAAGAATCTTTTTTACATCGGTTACTTTTCTACAATCAACATTTTTACTACTGCTCACAGTGTCAAAGAAATCAGAATTAATCTAACTGTAAAACGCAGGAGCTACCTGCACAGCGCGCTGCCAGCTGCCAGACACTACTATTTGGCTGAGAGATTTTTTTAAGAAAATCAAGTAGCAAAAAAAGTTCCGTTCTTATTTTTAAGGTTTGGGTAGACTAACAGTTTAGGATTCCCCCTTCCCGTTAGTTGCTAGGCATAAAACTCACCAACCATTTTGCTTATAATTTGTACTCTTTTTATTCCCCCCCAAACTCTCCAAAAATATGGCAAGCCTATCTGACGGGGACAGGCAGAAAAGAAACGCAATTAAAACTCTATGAGGGACAGTTAATTTCTAGTAATTCAAGGTCTGCCATCATAGTTGAAATTAACCTCAATTAGAAATAAAACTATGAAATAGATAATGTACGGTAACAGCTGTTCTTTATCGTCCTAGCAACACATGCTGCCTAGGCTTGCCTTCTCTAACCAACTCAAACTTTAAACCCCCCTAAAAATGCTTAAAAATTCGAATATCAAAAAATCCTTTCTTAGCGAGTGCCTACGTTATATAGGGAGTGTCCATGCAAAATTTCAAAATTTTCTGTCGAGCGGTTTGGGCTGGGCGTTGATAGATGAGTGAGTGAGTGAGTGAGCGGTATTTGACAAATATATAGTAGATTCGGGACACAAGGTCAACTATTGAAATAATAAAAAAGAAGGTTATTAAGGCAACAATTACATTATGTCCAAAAATAAAAATTCTAAAACACTTACAATTCTTTTAATAGTCACTAAAAATCACAATGAAAATTACAATTTCAGATTTCTTATTATGATACCTACTTATTATATTTTTACGTATTCTAAATTAAGTTTCATTTTTATTGTAGTACTTTATGGTACACGATATTTTTTGTTTGATTACCTGGCGCGTAAACAAACAGAGCAGATGGTTTTCCAACAGGGGAACAGGCAACATACAATTGACCATGCGAGAAACATGGGTTTTCTAGATTAATACCACAAACACTTAATGACTGCCCCTGGGATTTGTTTATAGTCATAGCGAAAGCAAGCCTGTTGCCAGGAAACTGTTGTCGTTTAAACTCGAATGGTACGTCAGTCGGAATCATTGGAATGCGGGATATCAAAACATCTTCTCCTTTATACTTTCCTTTCAATAGGATTTCTTCTATTACGTTATTCAGTAATTTGTTTTCTCTAACTGTGTGCCGTTACAACATTGCGGTTGGTTAATATTTGGCAACATTATAACTACAGATCCAACCTTTAATTGAAGATTGTGAGGCGGCAATTCTGGCAAATCAAGTGAGTTTAAAAATTCCGGTGGATAGTTCACGACATCATCTTCATTAGTTGCCGTATCAACTGATTGACTGGTTGCCGTATCAACTGATTGACTGGTTGCCGTATCAACTGATTGACTGGTTGCCGTATCAACTGATTGACTGGTTGCCGTATCAACTGATTGACTGGTTGCCATAAAGATCAAATTGACTTTTAAGTATTATTACAAATCTTTTGTATGGGAATATAGAAAAGTGTTGTGTTTAGACTTTTTCAGGCCATTTTTTTAAAATTTTTCTCTCCATAAGGACCATCCTCGTACTTCAAGAAATATTAGAATAAAATCCCATGATTTTAAGTACCAAAACCAAAAACGTTATTCAGCAACTATTTTTCCAATTTTCTCGAAAACGGTTAAAGCTATCGCATTAAAAATGGTTTCATTCGTTTTCCTAGGCCAAGAAGCCTATGAAACGAGTACTTGCAAGCATATGAAGTAAGCGAACGATTTTTTTCAAGCGACATTCGCTCCAAAAACCATGTTCCGGTGGGCGGATTCTCCTGGTAAACGAACTTGACCTTTCAAATTAGACGAAAGATTTTTGCACCAAATTTCATCAAAATCGGACCATTAGGGGGGCCGGAAAACCGCGAACAGACAAATATATATATATATATATATATATATATATATATATATATAAATTTGAACCATCGTTATTTTCGGTCTCTAGGGGTTCTGAAACGCAAAATTTTCTAGTCGGAACTTCCGGATTGTTTCATGAGATCAACCTTATATGAAGGGAGGGAGGAACCGCGCTAAAAGAATTAGCGAAATCGGTTCATCTGCTCTCGAGATTTGCGCTTAGCAACACATTCAGCGATTCATTTTTGTATAATATTTGTATTTTTATATTACTATATTTCAACAATATGAGAGGATTATTGCGGACGGTAGAGCGAAAAATGGTGCTATTTATACGTTTCATGTATAAATATATTTATAAAACGTTAGACAGTCAATTTTAGCGCGGTTCCTCCCTCCCCCATAGGGAGGAACCCCGCTTATAGGGTTGATACAATGAAACAATCCGGAAGTGCCGACTAGAAAATTTCGCGTTTCAGAACCCCTAGAGACCGAAAATAACAGTGGTTCAAATTTGTATATATATATATATATATATATATATATATATGTATATATTTATTTATATATATATATGTTAGGGGAGTAATAAACTCTGTAAAGGTAAACAAACAGGCTGAGACTATATAAGCCTCAGCCGGATTAAATAAAGTTAGTTGTAATCTGATAGTCAGTGCATTCTGTTGTCCCCGTGTGAGTTACTATCTTTTTTAAAAAACATCGTCTCCGTCTTCCAACTCATAAGTGGTGCCGAAACCCGGGATAACTCGGAGTGAACCGCGTTACGGGAGTGCATGAAGGAGAGGCGGAACCGTCTTACCGTCCAGGATAGATTGAATAAACTCAGGATGGATACAGATGCAGGCGCGTCCACAACGCTCGAATGGCTTAAGTTTAAAGCTGCAGTCGCGCAAGATATGCGTTCAGCTATAAGCCAAATAGACAAGTTCTCTGGTGATGTCGGAGAACTCACGCACTTCCTCAAGGATGGGGACCGTCTCACAGAGGCGATTGATAAAAAGAAGGAGGCTGGATGGCTGGATGACTGTGATGCAGCGACGTTGAAGGCTGCGCTCATAGGTAGAGTTCGGAGACAGGTATTGAATCAGGTCCAGAGCGACACCAATACACCCTGGGACACGCTTAAAGAACGTCTGAAGAAAGCCTACGGCGGAGGCCGGTGGGCACCCGAGGAAGATTTCCTGAGGATGCTGCGGGAAACACGAAGTCCACGACAATCCGTCGGGAGTTTTGCAGCCAAGCTGATCGCGTGGCACAACAAGATCCTTGACAAACTTAGCGAAAGGCCTGCCGCACCCGAATCGGTAGCAACGGCTATGGTCATGCAGCGAGTGCTCAAAGTACAACTGAGCAAGGAAACAGGTCGAGTCATAGCAGCAGACACAGACTTCCTGACTGCCGCACAAGCCATGGTCGACGAGGGTGAGAAGGAGGCGGAGCTTCACTTCGCGGCGCAAGAAGAGGACCCCTGGACCAAAGTAATAACTCGACGACCCCAAAGGGATCATCCGAGAAGTAATGATAGAGACAGCCGAGAGCGGAGGAGGAATTGGAGAGCTTCTAGAGATGACGTGCGCAGAGACACAGCTCGACGGGAACCGTTCAGACGTCGCGAAGGCGAACGACGGGAGCAATCGAAACGATGCTACGAGTGCGGGCGATCGGGACACGTCGCTGCGCGTTGCCCCGAAATAAAGTGCTTCGAGTGTGATAACCGCGGGCACGTGGCAAGACACTGCCCGTTCATAAGAAAGCAGAAGAAGGACCTTGGTAAGAAGGACCTTGGTGAACCGATGGAGGTCAATTTCCATCGCATGCGTCGGGCGAGCTCGAGGCACAGTGCGGGGGGGTCTCAGCTGGACTCCGACGATAGCAGCGATTCGGAAGAAGAAAGGGTACAGAGGAAGCCCCAGACGATCACCTCGTATGCTACCGTTTTGAGGAACACCCAGGTGCGCAGGAGAGAAACTTGAGGACGGTGCAAGCAGCGCGGCGACCCGAAAAAAGAATCGAGACAATATGGGTTGCCGATTATCGTGGAAGAGGGAGTGCGCTGGCTGGTGGACACGGGTAGCACGTGCACCCTGATTAGCAAGAAAGTGTTGGCGCGTCAGACCCGGAGCTGGATGACACAAGAGATACGAGCTTGCAGCTGCAAACTACAAACACTGGCGGGTAACTGTGACGTGGCGGGGGAAATAGACATACCCGCAGAGATTTGGGGTTCCCTGGAGAGAGTGGTGACAGCGCACGTAGTCCCTAAAATGCCCAGGGAATACGATGGGATCTTGGGATGTGACGCACTTGCAACGTTGAGTGGGAAAATGAAAATTTCCAGTGAGAAATGGAAGATGCGGGTTGGTTTAAAGACATACTCGTGCTTGTCGGAGGCGATCGAGGACCATCTGCGTGTTGGAGCTATTGGACAAGGAGAAGGGCCGCTAGGAGCGTTGGTCAATGAGTTCCAAGACGTCTACCATCAAGAGGGCCAGCCACTCAGCGCGACGGGCAGAACACGACATGAAATTCGTTTGAAAGAGGACCGCAAGATCTTCGTCAAAGAGAGAAGATACCCGCAAGCGTTGAAGGAGGCCATCGCGGAAGAACTCCGAGACCTCGCTAGGCAGGGCATAATAAAGCCAAGCACATCAGGGTTTAACAGTCCCCTGTGGGCGGTCCCAAAAGCAGGTTCGCCAGGGAGGTACAGAGTTGTCATTGATTATAGGAAGCTCAACGACGCCACGCAGGACGAAAAATACCCCATGCCACGGCTGGAAGATATCCTGGATCGACTTAGCGGAGCACGGATCTTCAGTACCCTGGATCTGAAAGCTGGGTACCACCAGATCAGAATGAACCCACGAGATGAAGAAAAGACGGCGTTTTCGTTCGAACGAGGTCATTTCCAGTTCACGCGAATGCCCTTTGGCTTAAAGAACGCGCCCGCAACATTCCAAAGACTGATGGATGAGCTCCTCAACGGCCTGGACCCCAACTTTTGCCAGGGGTACATGGATGACCTCCTAGTGTTTAGCCGGTCGGCGACAGAGCACACACAGCACTTAAGACAAGTGTTCCAACGACTAAGAGAGTTCGGGCTGAAGTTGTCCAAGGAGAAGACCCGCATCGGATTATCCGAGGTTACCTTCTTGGGACACGTTGTCTCAGGAGAGGGGATACGCCCAGACCCAACGAAAATCGAGGCTCTATCTGGAATAAAGGTGCCCACGGACGTGAAAGGAATCCGACAGGTGCTTGGAGCGCTTAACTACTATAGACGCTTCGTGCCAAGCATGGCGCGAGGGTTAGTGGAGGTCAACGATCTCTTGAAAAAAGGGCGACAGGTGAAAGTAACTCCGCAGATGGTCAAGAACATTGAAGAATGTATTGAAATGCTGAAATCCGACCCTGTGCTGGCATTCCCAGACTTTACTAAGGAGTTCATCGTGACTACAGACGCCAGCAACTTCGCATTAGGTGCAGTCCTGACGCAAGAATGGCCCCAGGGGGAGCGCCCTATCGCCTACGCCAGCAGACGCCTTACTGGAGCAGAGGAGAGATATAGCGCCCTCGAAAGGGAACTCCTCGCCGTCGTCTGGGCCATAGACCACTTCCGACCTTACCTCTATGGCAGGCGTTTCATAGTCCACACGGACCACAAGCCACTGCAATGGGTGTCAACACTTAAAGAAAACTCTGCCCGCGTCCAGCGATGGAAGGAAAACTTAAATCAGTACACCTTCGAAGTCCGATACAAACCGGGAAAGGATAACGTGGTGGCCGATTGGCTCTCTCGCCTCCAACATGTCAACGTGGTCACTACGTCCAGTGAGGGAAACAGCCAATCGTTGCGTCAGTTCTTCCAAGAGTGGAATCCTGACGGCGAACAGAGCACGCGGGCCGACAGCGAAGCAACCGCCTCCGCAGAAGAAAGGGAGCGAACTATGGCGGAAGTCGATGACATCGTTGTAGGTAAAAGTCGTCACATCGTTTGGGTGTCAACAGCGCAAGGCTCTCCACAAATTACTTACAGCAGGAAAACAAAGGACGGCCTCCGATGCACGGTGCGTGCCCCAGTCGCAGCAACAGATGAAGTCATTTGCCGACTGTTAGAAGATGCATCGGTCCCGGGTACCACCACCTACCTCTATGTTGGCAACGCTACCGTGTGGACCAAAATCGCGCGCCTCTGGGAGCAAGAACGCATAGGTACGGACAGGGTATTCGTCCGGTGCACGCGGCTAGGTGAAGTAATCACAGACCCTCCCACGCAGCAAGATTTGGTACTGGCACAACATCAAGGTAAATCTAATCACAGAGGGGTCACGGAAACGCTGGCAGGACTGAGGCGAAAGTATTACTGGAAAGGTATGGCTCAGATGGTCCGGGCTGTAGTAGCCGAATGTACCGTGTGCAATCGGACGAAGTACGACCGACACCCCCCCCAAGCAGTTCAGGAGGAAACGATGACCCCCCTTACCCCGTTACTAGTGCTGCAGGCAGATGTCTTCACGTGGCAGAACCAGTTGTGGGTTACTATTATCGACACGTTTAGTAAAGTAATCATGGCGAACCCTATCGTTGCGAAAACAGCAAGTGAGATTGTCAGAAGTTTCCTGCGTTGGGGTCAAACCTACGGAACTCCTGAGCTCATAATAACTGATGGCGGGCGTGAATTTCGCAACGCTGATGTAAGGAACCTCTTGCGTCGATGGGGTACACAGCATCATATAACGACGCCGGGTCATCCTCAGAGTCACGGGAGCATAGAAAGAGTACACAACACGCTGAGTGAGCACCTGAGGATCGTACAAACGGACCGGGGGATCTCAGGAGAGGAAGCAATGGCAATAGCAGTGACTGCCTACAACCACTCAGTGCATAGTGTTACAGGGTTTACCCCATTCGAGGTACTCTTCGGGACACTGAGAGTAGGACGGGACGTGCAGGATTCAGCGGGAGAACCAGGTATAGTAGCGGCGGTGGTTCAACGCCAAGGAAATCAGAGACGAATAACCCGAGAGACCAGGACACGTCTGCAGAAAGAAAAAAGAGATAGGGTGCAGAAACACAACCTGCAGGTGAAAGACCCGGGAACACATCTCAGGTTAGGAGATATCGTGTTTCGCAAACTGTCTACCAACCGAGCCAAGCAGGACCTTCGGTATGACGGACCCTATACAGTCGTTGCGCTAAAGGAACACAACGTCGTGACCATCCGATCACAGGAAACTCCACCTAGGCTGCGGACTGTCCACCTAGAACAACTACGCATACCGGCGAAGCAACCTGACGAACGAAGGACGGGCAACGGTGTGTAGTGTAGTGGTTTATATTTTCAGACGTATGTAGATAGATATCATAAGTTATACTATTACTTTCGTTTAAGATTATTTAATTCGAAGTTATCATCCTTCCTTTTTTTTTTATTATTATGCTTAACCTGAAGTTCTTTATCTTTTATTGTCTTGGCATTAATTTCCTTATTAGTGTATATTAGTATTAGTCTCTTCGTTTTTTTTTCTCTTGTGGTTTTTTCTGTTTGTTTCGTTGTATTTTATTAAGCTTGTATATTACTATCCCCGCCCCTTTGGAAGTTTTCAAGTTTCTGGAAGAGTTCCAGAAACTGGAGGGGGGTTGTTAGGGGAGTAATAAACTCTGTAAAGGTAAACAAACAGGCTGAGACTATATAAGCCTCAGCCGGATTAAATAAAGTTAGTTGTAATCTGATAGTCAGTGCATTCTGTTGTCCCCGTGTGAGTTACTATCTTTTTTAAAAAACATCGTCTCCGTCTTCCAACTCATAAGTTATATATATATATATATATATATATATATATATATATATATATATATATATATATTTGTCTGTTCGCTCTCTAGCTAGAAGACGAATGGTCCGATTTTGATGAAATTTGGTACAAAAATCCTTCGTCCAATTTGAAAGGTCAAGTTCGTTAACCAGCAAAATCCGCCTACTGGAAGATGGCGTTTGGGGCGAAATTCGCGCAAAAAAAATCGTAACGCTTACGTTTTTGAGTTCATAAGCTTCTAAGTACTCGTTTTATATGATTCCTGGGCTAGGAAAACGAATGAAACCATTTTCAAGGCGATAGCTTTAACCGTTTTCGAGAAAATTGGAAAAATATTTTTTGAATACCGTTTTTGGTTTGGGTACTTAGAATCATGGGATTCAGTTGAAACATTTTCTGCATGTTCTACTTTCATCAAAACTAATATGTTGAAATTTTGGTTACGTTTGGAGTTAAGGAAGGGTTAGAATAAAATATTTTATTAACAGACTTAAAAAGTTTTGGTAACTTTGTATATTTTCCTTAATATCTCGAAAAAGGTTGAGAATCTTGGTAAACGAAAGAATACCATTAGAAAGCTTACTAAATGCTCTACAAAAAAGATTCTGATGAAAGTTTTGATTAGGCGATGTCAATCGGAGAAATAAGTGCTTAAAACATTAAAGTAATTGATTTTGCTTATTCGAACTGTTCTTTTTGTCTGTTTTTTTCCTTGTTATTTTTTAATTGCTTATAGTTGGATAATGTATTTTACAATAAAACAGATTAGGCAAAATAAGAAAAACAATGCATTGTTAGAAACATAGCTTGCCAAGAGAAAAAGATTCGATGACATCTTTTGAATATTTTCAATTGCCTTTATGCTGTTGGTTTTTTTATTTTATTTTTTAATTGATTTTATCTGTAGAATTATTACTATAGTAAAATAACACAGGAATATGTGAAAATTTTTGATATTTTCCAAATCATTGAAACGTATGAAATGAAGTATCGCTAGAAGAGGTTTCTAGGGTCTTGCGGACCCGACCCTAACCCCAGGTATAGCCATAAAACCCTTTGAACAAAGGCCGAGGAAAATATCTGTTTCTATTCTATGCTTTTCAAACGAGAATAGGGACATGAAAAAGAACTGGGGTCTCCCGTGGTCTAATGGCTAGCGCCTTGGATTCATAAGCGGGAGATGGTGGGTTCGATTCCCAACCTCCGGCAGGAATTTTATCATCCCACGGCTCGCTGGTAAAATTCCTCGCTAAACCCTAGATGTCGGCGCTAATGACCTAGATGTAGATGAGCCGTTAAAAAAAAAAGAAAAAAAAAGAAAAAAAAGAACTGGAACCGCGCTAAGATGACGCAGTTCCTGCGAGTCGGACTTTTATCTATATATCTGAATGTTTTTAGCCCACATAAAGTGTTAATTTATAGGTTGCAATCTGTAATTAGTTCAACGATGGCTTATTAAAACTATGTCTAACAAAGTATGCAATATTTCAACAATGTTTACTGTAATAAAAATATATTTGAAATTCATATCATGATATATATTCTAATTGATGCATATTCACTGAGGCAATTATTTCCTAAGGAAAACTTATGGTAATTTTATAATGGTACAATGATCACATTTCTCAACCAAGCAGTGTTTACAATAAGTATAAATTTTTAAAAATGTTCTTTATTTCTTTTTTTCAGTGTAAAGTGGGTTTTTTTCAGATAAATCGAGCGGTGAAACCATCACGACTGTAAGTAATCGTGAAAACCATCACGACTGTAAGTAATCGTGAAACCATCACGACTGTAAGTAATCGTGAAACCATCACGACTGTAAGTAATCGTGAAACCATCACGACTGTAAGTAATCGTGAAACCATCACGACTGTAAGTAATCGTGAAACCATCACGACTGTAAGTAATCGTGAAACCATCACGACTGTAAGTAATCGTGAAACCATCACGACTGTAAGTAATCGTGAAACCATCACGACTGTAAGTAATCGTGAAACCATCACGACTGTAAGTAATCGTGAAACCATCACGACTGTAAGTAATCGTGAAACCATCACGACTGTAAGTAATCGTGAAACCATCACGACTGTAAGTAATCGTGAAACCATCACGACTGTAAGTAATCGTGAAACCATCACGACTGTAAGTAATCGTGAAACCATCACGACTGTAAGTAATCGTGAAACCATCACGACTGTAAGTAATCGTGAAACCATCACGACTGTAAGTAATCGTGAAACCATCACGACTGTAAGTAATCGTGAAACCATCACGACTGTAAGTAATCGTGAAACCATCACGACTGTAAGTAATCGTGAAACCATCACGACTGTAAGTAATCGTGAAACCATCACGACTGTAAGTAATCGTGAAACCATCACGACTGTAAGTAATCGTGAAACCATCACGACTGTAAGTAATCGTGAAACCATCACGACTGTAAGTAATCGTGAAACCATCACGACTGTAAGTAATCGTGAAACCATCACGACTGTAAGTAATCGTGAAACCATCACGACTGTAAGTAATCGTGAAACCATCACGACTGTAAGTAATCGTGAAACCATCACGACTGTAAGTAATCGTGAAACCATCACGACTGTAAGTAATCGTGAAACCATCACGACTGTAAGTAATCGTGAAACCATCACGACTGTAAGTAATCGTGAAACCATCACGACTGTAAGTAATCGTGAAACCATCACGACTGTAAGTAATCGTGAAACCATCACGACTGTAAGTAATCGTGAAACCATTTCACGATTACTTACAATTACCTGCGAAATTCGTATTTCATTAAGATTCGAATCGATTTTCATTCGAGAATCGCCAATCACTGCTACGAATTAACTTAAATAAATCGATTTCAGTACTTGATAATATGAAAAATATATCTATAATCTTAAAGTAGAAAACACACAACTATATTTTATCAATAATAATAAAATGAAACTATTACTGTTACATCATATTAAAATATGTGGGTATTATTACATATATATGTTTATCAAATGAGAAAGAAAATAGAAGAAAATAATAATAATACAGAAAAATTAGGGGTCTCCCCGTAGTCTAGTTCTGCTGCACCAAGCTCAAGGTTTCGATTATACGACTAATTTGTAACAAAAAATGTTCTTTAAGAATTTTGTTTGCCCCGCTAGAAATCCCACTTTTTTGGCTTCGACATTTGTTTTTGTGGCTTCAACTTTTTTCCGTTACAACGGCTACAACTACCCTAATTATTCAACTAACATCAAATGTGAGCATACCGTTAGAAAGTAAATTAAATAGGTATGTAATCTTTCTAATACAAAGAAAAAAACATTAGAGTAAATTCAATTGGAGAAAAACCAAGAAAAAAATAAGTGTTTCAAAAGTTTCCGAAATTTGGTCGTTTTCGATCGCTTTTTCGTCTGAGAAAAAATTGGAATTCGATGTGCACTCTTCGGGAAAAGCTGCCTCAAAGTGTTAGTTTTTCAACGGTAAGCCCACGTTTTTCTGTCATTATGACAAAAATGGGAGTAAATGAAGTTTGAACGTAAGAAAACATAGATTTTCAGCCAAAAATCTCGATTTTCCCACTTAAACAAACCAGTTACATTAAGATGTGACCGATCGAGTATGTTTAGTATTTTCCCCTCTATTTTGAATTGTGACACACGGATAATTAAGGCCTTTAAAAAACCCACTATGTCTAAAAAAATGCTGGATGCTGGTCCATGGAGCGTTAATGAATTGTTTTTCATTCTAAATCCCTAGGATAGCAAGCCTATCGTAATCCTTCCGTCCATCCTATCTTAGGGTCAGCTCAGTTGTCTTGTGCTAACCTAATGTTAACATGACTGATTTTTCAACGGAGGAGCTGGCTAGACGGAGAACTAGCAGAAGTCGAGAAAAATATGCATTAAGCTATTTCCTCATAAAATCAACAATGTCGCCTTCTTCTGCATTAGGGTCATATTGGTTCCAAAAGATCGGATATTCATTGACATTTGTTTCCATGATACATATTTAAATGGTTGTACCAGTAAATGAGTTTATAAATTCTAGTATACAAAAACAGTAAAACTATTGAAAGCAGAATGTTAACAATATGTATTTTAAACTTTTCAAAACACATTTTTAACAAGTTTTATGTAAATAGCGAATTTCTACAATTTTTTTTTTTTTTTATATTTTATTATAAATAAATAAAAAGGAAATGTCGAATTACGTAATAAACTCTTTGAGCGAAAGTTACTTCAGAGATCACTTTCACAATTTTCGTTTGTAAAAAATGTCTCCTCGAGTCCATTTTTATGAATGACCCACTGTTTTTTTATGAGAACCTTATTAAATAGTCGTTAATCACTTTATGATTAGTCATTTTGCCCGGCGACTTGCATTACATTATTTTATTATTTGAATTATATTTTTTATAACATTTTTTTTAGTGATCCAACTTTCTTTAATCGAGTATATACATACTATGTGAAAGGGTAATAAAAAATAATTAACAAAGTCGATTAATCCATTCAATTATTTTGAAACTATACAGGTTGTTTTGAGCACATTCTTAATAGTATACGGGTTAAACTAACCACTTTAATGCTGTATTTGCTTTGTTGAGGCTACTCCTGCTTGTTTCGAAATTAATTACGTTAAGTTACGCCGTATTGGCGGCGCTAATGGCCACGATTTGTCGATGCGCCGTAAAAAAAAGAAAAAAAAAAGAAAGTTAAACGTTAAGTTTAGTAACGGACAAAATGCTTAGTAAAAGGGAAAAAGACTAAGAAAACTAATTTGTTGCGTATTCATTGACTTCAAGTAAACAAAGAGTTTTTATTTATTAAAATTATGACGTTTATAATTTGCATATAAAGTGACAAACAAGTTTATTATTTACCCAAATGCATCGTATTATCCAGAACAAACCAGTAGCATCATCCACGTCATGACTTATTTCATAACATTTTCTGACATATTTTGTATTTTCTATATCAAATTTATTTATTTATTAAATTTGATCCCCTATTTATTATTAACTACGAATTTTATGCCTTATGACTTACGACAACCGAGCCTCCAGAAGAGCATAAATAAAAAATAGGAACTCATTTTAAAAGGGTAAAGTTGGAAATGTCTGCAGATGTATATTATTTTGGAAAGTTTTTTTGCAACAACACACATTTTTAAATTATCAAACGTGAAATGAGGCCTATTTGAGAAGATATGGTCGACCGTTCGGAAGTAGGAAGCGTTGATCGTCGGGGTTTCGGTCAGTGTTCTTATTGAAATGAGGCCGGTCTGATGTCACAAGGGAAGTATACAGTGGTGGGGTCTCCGAATTTATTTTTTGGTGATTCTGCATCGAAAAATAGTCGACACGTGTCCGAGCATTTCGTCCAATGCGCGTCAGGAGCTGAGAAATATTATAAAATAGGTTGAAAACTCATTTTATAGCTCGAGTTTGGAAAATGATATCGACATGATTCTTTCGGCAGTTCATTTGTTTTAGAGAGTAGATTAATGTAATAACACCATTGTTAAACAATAATTTGTTATATCGTTTTTTGAAACGTATCTGCTCCTAGACCTTTAGCGGGGAAGCATGGCTAGCACCCACCTTTGCTTCTTGCAATTAGAAAAGACAAAGTGATCTGGACTCAATGGGTAAAGCATTATTTTCATCCTCAGTTTCCCCTTTATTTTTTCAATTACGAAATATGGATTTATGGCAGAATATGTAAAAATATGGATTTTTTACAAAATAAGTAAAATAAAAACCTGTTTATATCACTTAAAACGTGCAGAATTACGTCAGCAATTACAATTTAAGAATCAGAAAAAAATATGTAAATACAATAACATCCGTTCCCTAATTATTAGCATTAGCAGCTGCTGCGGTGGTTAGTGACTTGAAGATGCTCGTCACTTTCGAGTACTGTGGTGAGTGACTTGAAGATGCTCGTCACATACGAGTACTGTGGTGAGTGACTTGAAGATACTCGCCACATACGAGTATTGTGGCGAGTGACTTGAAGATACTCGTCACATATGAGTATTGTGGTGATTGACTTGAAGATACTCGTCACATACGAGTATTGTGGCGAGTGACTTGAAGATGCTCGTCACATACGAGTATTGTGGCGAGTGACTTGAAGATACTCGTCACATACGAGTATTGTGGTGAAAGAGCTATATCAAGCAGCGACTAGTCGCCGTGAAACTGGATTTGGATTGTGGAGGTGGTTGAGTCTCGGTCCGATGGACGGCTCCCGCTGTGCTCCGCTAGGATTGTGGTGAGCGGTGAAATGTGGTTTTGCTCTGGTAATTAATAGTCTTCTGTCGCAAGAGTCTCGTTACACTAGCAGTCCTGCACAATGGAACCCCTGCTGCACTAGGCTCTTCGCCGGCTCTAGGGACCGTCACTCCACGAGGGACGATTCACTGAAATTTTGGATACTCATATCGAATGTGTTTGTGGTCTGAGGTGACCACAACAATTGTCCTATATAATGACTCAGAAAACAAATTAATTGAAATTGGCATCCTAAGAAACAGCACACGCCTCGAGGTAATTATAAAATTGTCATAATTTTTTTTATTAGTTTGTTACTTTAATTAAAGTTTGTTTAGTTTGACATTGTAAATAAGTCGGTGGAAGGCCAATAAAAGATAATCAACAAAGTCAATTGATTTTATTTATTCTTGCTCTACATGTTTCACACCTTAGGTGCCTCTTCAGGAGCCAAAAACTCAATAGACTAAAACTTACAGCCTAATTGTATTAAGGCGGACCTTTCACCGACGTGGCCATGTTTCGGGAAGGTTCGACTTAATACAATTAGGCTGTAAGTTTAAGTTTATTGAGTTTTTGGCTCACGAAGAGGCACCTGAGGTGTGAAACATGAATAAATAAAATTTTCTAGATTTTATTAAATTCTTTAAATGTTGGACTATAGTGTAGATGTAAGTCAAGTAGTGTCATAATATGTCAACTAAGCTGTGTGGGATTTGGAGCAGCAAAATGAGGACTTAAGACAGGGAGATTGACTCCAGAGCAAAATTGATTAAACAAGACAATATTGGTAAGAACATGATCAAAATTGTCATATTTTTTGTATGTAATTGATGTTTTCGCTGGCAGATCGATAGGAAAATAATGCATTAGCCCGCACTCAGATCGTCAATAATATTTAATTACTTTTAATTGAGAAATAGTTACCCTATCGTATTAAATATTGACACTTCTGTATATTGTTACGTACTTTCGACTAATTGAGGAGAAACGATGACATCACAAGCCAACTGTACACACCAAAGAGAACTTTCGTTAAGAAGCAGGGGTGCCAGAACTTTCTTCTCCCCCCTCTACCTCGATGTAGACAGGCCTGCCAACACACGCTACGGTAGAAAGGGAAACCTACGGGAAGGTAATTACCTGCTTCGAGTAGACAGGTGTTCATTACCCGTCTTAAGATGGGTTAATATCCTATAATTGTTTCCTACTAGATTCGCAACAAGTCTACGATTGTGATCGCCTAATTTCGGCCGTTTATTAACGCTAGGGATTAACTTCATCTGCTCATACGATAGTATACAGTACTGCAGGCTAAAGTCTGATTCGAAGAAACTGCGTCATCTTAGCATGGTTTTCCCAATAATGCTTCATGGTGGGTTTCTAAATATTTCCCCTACAATGGAACGAAACCATCGTTTGTTATATAACTGCATAACATAAATACATACATACATATGTTACCGGCAAAGTATAGAATCCAGGCATTCTATAGAATGCCTGAGTGGTTTAGGCAAAGTGCAGTATGTATTAGTTTCTACATCATATTACACACAATGCCTAGGTATTCTATAGAATGCCTAGGTATTCTATAGAATGCCTAGGTATTCTATAGAATGCCTGTTGCTTATTTGGCATTGTTTAAAATTAAAAAGGTTTTGAGTATACTACATACACTTTACTTAGATACTTGAAAGAAATGACAACAGGTAGAATTTGAGTGTTCAGAATCAATGCAAATCACTAAAATAAAGCACAGATGTTCTTCAAAGTTTGCACTATAACGAATTTTGATGCACTAAACATGAATCCGCTAAAAAAAAAGTTGCTCTCCACTAGGAAAGAAGTTATTAAGCACTAAAGTTCACTGTTATGGAGGCTATAAAAGACGGCGTAAACAGCGTATTTGTAAATATGCGCATGCGCAATAATCCTTAATGAAGAAGTATAATTGAAATTTAGACTCATCTGTCGTAAGCTGTTGCTTTTGGGCTATGCGTTTCCGCTCGCTACGCTCGCGCAAGAAAATATCAGAACCCTAGTCAATCCAACTCGCAGAATTTAATAGAATTCTATTAATTTCTGCGAGTTGGATTAACTAGGGTTTTGATATCTTCTTGAGCGAGCGTAGCGAGCGGAAACGCATAGCACGTATGCCCAAAAGTCGTCCTAGGCATTCTTCTAATTCTCCTAGACATCATCAGACGCGATTTTCATGGATATAAATCCGCAATCGCACCGCCGGTAGTTACTCCTACTAACTACAAATCCTGTCTTTCATACTTTGCCTAAAGCACAGTAGGCATTCTTTGCCGGTAACATATATATATATATATATATATATATATATATATATATATATATATATATATATATATATATATATACTAGTATGAAAAACACGCCGTCCCCTCATCAAAGCAACAAACAGACATCGTGTGGATTGTCTTTGCGAATAGCAATCCAGTTGAAAATTGAACGCGTTTGAAGTCAATTGGCAAATCTGTGAGAATAATAGTTGCCGAAAACTGCGCAGGGAGTGTGAGAAAGCTTATTGTATGAGAAAGACAGGAGACCGGCTTCGTTCTCATCCTTACTCCGTGCTGTTTACTGGATGAGAAGTGACACCGGTAGACGCCTGGGCGGGAATAACTGATCGAGTGATAATTGGTCAGTTATCAACCGCTAATGGTTGATAATAATTAAGGTTATCGGTATTTAATAAGGGGTATTGGTTGTAGAAGGGTGAACATTTAAGGTTTTATGTATTTTTTAACGTAAAATCATAAAAACATAAAAATAAAACAGTTGGTCCAAAAAATAAAAAAACTTTTTTGGGGTGAACCACCCTTATCACTTAGGGATATGAAAATAGTTAACATCCTATTCTCAGTCCTGCCGAATATACACAAAAAAAATCCATAAAAATCGGTCAAGCCGTTTCAGAGGAGTTCGGTCACAAACACTGACACGAGAATTATATATATATATATATATATATATATATATATATATATATATATATATATATATATATATATTGTTCCGTATAAACGTTTTTTCGGTCGTGAGGTTGCTAAATTCTTCCAGAAGATTAAAAAAAAAAAAATTGTCTTTCTACAAAACTTTTTTATTTAGCACAAGGCCTTTCAACACATATATGACATCATCAGGTAATAGCAACAAAAAAGTACTATTAAAAAATAATATTATTGCGTGTTCTATTTTCTTGTTGATGATAGCAAAATGAAGAAGTTTGTAGGAAGGCGAACATTTTTTTCACTTTCTCATATATATATATATATATATATATATATATATATATATATATATATATATATATATATATATATATGAATATAAAAATATGAACGTACCGTTATTTTCGTATGGGTTCTGAATTGTGAAATGTTCAAGTTGGTAATTCCTGCCTTTGTCGTAGGCTAGGTCAAAATCGTCTACCAGATGTCTGTGTGTTTGCTCCTTATACAAATCCTCACCGTTTGACCGATTTTGACCAAACTACGTACACACAGGTACGTCTTGATCCGGGGAATGTCTTAGGCTAGGACAAAATCGCCAATCAGCTGTTTGTTCCTTATAAAAATCCACACCGTTTGACCGATTTTGACCTAACTTGGCACACAGGTAGATCTTAATACGGAGAGTGTCATAGGCTAGGTCAAATCGTCTAGGACTCATAGTTCGGAGTTTGCGGGTTCGGAACTGTGAACCTGAACAGTTACAGATTTGCGTTATTAGATTTTAATATTACTTATTCGGTTTCTCATTTATTTTTGCTTTTCTAGATGCAGAAAGTAGGTGTATCGTGACACGCCGGATAACAGCTGGTATAAAATAAAAATAAAACCAATCGCTCTAAGTAATTTATTTTAAAGTTAACCTAATTTTATAGACCAGTATATTTAGTCTTCATATTAACTGTTCATTTTATAGACCAGTATATTTAGCCTTCATATTAACTGTTCATTTTATAGACCAGTATATTTAGTCTTCATATTAACTGTTCATTTTATAGACCAGTATATTTAGTCTTCATATTAACTGTTCATTTTATAGACCAGTATATTTAGTCTTCATATTAACTGTTCATTTTATAGACCAGTATATTTAGCCTTCATATTAACTGTTCATTTTATAGACCAGTATATTTAGTCTTCATATTAACTGTTCATTTTATAGACCAGTATATTTAGCCTTCATATTAACTGTTCATTTTATAGATCCCAATTTTTATTCTAAAAACATTTAATTTGTTAATTTAATTTTTCATGTTTTCCTTTCTTTTATTTTTGCCTTTTATATATTATTTCAAAAGACTTCTAGCTGGTTTAAGACCACCGACTTATTTTTTTGTCCGTACATTGCTCCTATTATTGTGTTCAAATAAATAAGTAAAATAAACAGTAAAATGAGTTTGTAAATTTATGTTACAAAGTTTCTATTCACAGCTGTCCAAATATGTCTACAAGCCCCTGCGGGGGTCTCTCGTGGTCTAGTGGCTAGCGCCTTAGATTCATAAGCGGGAGATGGTGGGTTCGATCACCACCGGCGGCAGGAATTTTCTCATCTCAGGGCTCGCTGAGAAAATTCCTGGCTGCACACAGGATGTCGGCGCTAATGGCCCAGATTTGTCGTGGCGCCGTTAAAAAAAAAAAAAAAAGTCCCTGCGAATCCGACATTCTTCCGTCCTGTTAGCAGATTGTTGTGAAGAATCACGGACGGATGACTGCCTAATCTGCATGTAGAGCCAACCATCTGATGAAGGGTAATTATTATCTCCTGACGTGGTGGAAATGGATTTTCCTTCCGACTCAAAGACTTTTCCTCCTTTCACCTTTGGCAAAGGTGTCCACTATTAAAGGCCTAAAGAGAAATCCCTGCTTGTATGGTCGAAATTCAATTAGCTTGCTAACTATCAACATATTGTGTAAAGATTAGTTTCAAAAGATCATTTAATTTTCTTTTATGTAGATAAATATATTCAACCATATAAAGAATATAACGGGGGTTTTCTAAGGATTTCAGGAAATCAACCCGTTTCATAGTTTAGAGACACCTAATCCAATATTAAAACTAGAAACAGTTAATGGTTTGTTTCTACCTTCTCATGAAAATTGTAGAGACAGGTAAGAATTTAATGTGAAATCTTAAAAAGAAGCAAGCTTTTAGTGGCCACAACAGGAAACTGACAAGATCCTAAGCGTAAATGACTCCTTCTGCCGTCTCAACATTTCCACTAGAAAAACACTATTACATAGGGTAAATGACCCGATCGTTGACACTGCTCCTTAAGTTGACACTTCAAATTTAAATTTGAAAAATAACAATTAGATTCAAGAGAATTCAATAAGTTTGCATCCAAATGAAAGAACAGGTGTTGAAGAATAATTTCGACTGACCCGATCAACTATGCAACTCCGTTAATAACATCTGCAGCCATTTTAGTATGAAAAATCCTCGAGTCAACTCCTGCTGTTCTCTTTGCTTAGTGAATTTGATAAGAGATTAAGAATATTTCTTAAGAATTTTGTTTTGTAATGCGTGCATTAAATTGTATTTTTGTTATTTCTATGAACTCTATGATACTTAAATTATGGACTGTAAAAGGTTTGACTCAAGTTAAATAAAAAAATCTTGAGATTATGGGAG
Organism: Gonocerus acuteangulatus; assembly: GCA_946811695.1. Classification (NCBI taxonomy): domain Eukaryota; kingdom Metazoa; phylum Arthropoda; class Insecta; order Hemiptera; family Coreidae; genus Gonocerus; species Gonocerus acuteangulatus. The sequence continues at coordinate 104,919,272 of OX328125.1, read as the reverse complement.
TGTCAACATTGGGAACCCAAAAAACAACCAGGGCTCCTTTTCTTGACACTAATGTCAACTTTAGGAAAACGGTTGTAAGTGATGAATACTAAAACATTTAGTTGAGATTTTCATTAGAAATTCATGTATCCTGATTTTATTAATTTCTTATGACTGGAACCTTAAGTTGACACCGTGTTTTCCTAATTTCGACATTCTGTTCCTAATGTTGACAGGCAAATTTTTATAATAGTTTTCTGCAATTTGAAATGTCACGCAACTTTTTAATCAATTTCTGGTATAATGGTTATAACAGGCGGTACCTCCATATGCTTCTCACATTAACCAACCTATGGATGTATCAGGTTTCCGAACGTTTAAAGAAGGTTGGAAGCTAAAATTTCATGAATAGAGCAAGTCCTGCATTAAAAAAAAACAAAACAAAAAAAAAAAAAAAACAGCTGAAATCGCCAAGAAAAAAGAGCGGAGACTAGATTGAACAAAAAAGAAGAAAAATCTCTTACAAGAAATAACTTTTAAATTCTTCTCGTCGGAAAAATAAGGTGAGAAACTCCATGACTGAGGAAGATGGTGACTCCTCCATTCAGCCTGAAGAAGGAAGGACATTACTAGCATGGACTGTGTAGAATCAACAGGTGTAAGTAAACCATCATCAATGAGTTACACAAAAAGTTAAAGAAGAAGAGCGATTGTTCAAAAATGACCAAGGGATGAAAGATGAAAATGGCTGTAATAAGCAAGTTATAAACCAAGTTAGCGTTATTAGAGTAGGTGATTAGTGTATAGTTCAAGTTGAAGGAAAAACAGCACGATTTCAATCCAATTTGATTGTTTGTTTAAAGAATGAAGTTGTATTATTTTCATTTTCCCTCACTGTCATCCTTAGGAACAGAAAAGTCAAACTTAGGCACCGACCTACTGCAGACATGTCAACATTAGGACCAGAGTAAGGCAGCATTTAATGATTTATTTTACTTGAAATACTTAATGTATCTAAAATTGGTTTATGTGAATTTCATAGAGAATGAACTGACAAATAATTTGATATATTCAAAGTTTATTATTTTCAAAAACTAAGCGAAGAATTATTTTAAGTAAAATAACCCTTCCTTAAAGTGTCAACTATTGGGTCACTTACCCTATATGTTTCTTATTTCCTTACCTTTTTTTTTTTTTTTTTTTTTTTTTTTTTTTTTTTTTTTTTTATTTACTAAAATACTCATTTTACTATTAAATTTAATCACAAAAACACAACCAATGAAAAACTGAGGCAAACAGAGTCAAAAAGCATTCAACAGAACGAAACCGACATTTTAATTACTGAAAATAGATAAACAAAATACAGTGCAGGTAATTTTATTTATTTTTATTTATATACATGTAAATAACAGAATAATACTTGACAAAATTTATAAAATCAATGATAGAAAGAGCATTCAAACAACTCATGGACCCAACTAAAGAGCAAATGAAAGAAGAGCTGAGAATGGCCATCCAGTTACCGAGAAAACAAACGTGAAGAAATTTCTCGCTTGATTATGGATTAAACACAGTAATTCTGAAAGAAAAGGCAAAAAATACCAGCATGCGACATTCAAGTATGTCTGACAGACTACCCAAGACAAAACAATCTTAATATTACTAAATACATCCTGGAACTCTCTGGTTTATTTTGAAAAAAAGCTAACCATTTAATCTAACCAAGGATAACTACAGAATCTTTTAGTTCCTACATGACCCTTGGTTGGCTAAAAAAATATAATTAATCTTCTCACCAACTGGGTATGTAAATTACAAGACAAAAGTATTGATATACCTCACTCTTATTCACCTAATTTTTATTCTCTTCACAGCTTTGACCCTTATGTAAGGTTTTTTTCTGAATCAGCTTCCAGACAGACCAAATAGCTATCGTACAACAAAAATTTAACCATCGTCATGGGAAGGAAGCAAAAGACACAATGTCATCCGAAAAAAAAATTAAAAAATTCACTCTTCGATGGAAATTGGTAGAATTGTTAATAGGGGCCACATAAATATTCAAAAAATAATTTAAATTTTAACATCCATTATTAATAACTAAGAATTTTGGGACGGGTTATCCATAGGTTACCACCCTTTTCTACCCAGGATAGGGCTGATGCCTTTTTTCTAAAGAAAAGCCACCTCCTCATAGTGGGAATTGAACTCACTACCTTTGGCACAGAGTGTTGTGCTCATGCCACTCATGGCCACCTCCCAAAAAAAAAAAAATAAATAAAAAAAAAAATAATAATAATAAAAAAATAACTGATAGTTATGGAGTGCCTAAACTTATGTTTCCAAACTCTGAAGTGTACGTTCTAAGATATTAACTGCTTTAGTGTGGATAACTAACTTTTTTTTATATCGGTTGATAAATAAAATAACTTGTTGATGGTTTTTTATAACTTGTATACAATTTAATTTATTTTTACAAATATGCTGGCCCTTAAAATATACTTTTTTCATAAAATAAATCTATTGTATCAATACTTTTGACCCATCACTTTTGTATAAATGGATTTATAATATTTATTCTTAATATCTAACGATTTATTTTTTGATATTATTGATAAATAGAATAATGTATTGATCACCTGTACCATTTTATTATTATTCCCATTATGGTACACCTTAAAAAGTGTATTATTTTCATAATAAACTTAGTGTATCAATACTTTTTACACTCACTGTAAATATTACACTGACCTAACCGAAGAATATGGGACTCCACAGTCTGATTTGGTCAACTTAAGTGATAGCATAAAAATATTATACTTCTATAAAATATTATGTATTATTTTCCTTTGTATCCTTCACCCATAACTTAAACACAGCAAAATAATAATTATGCTGATTTCTTAGATTGACAAAGTGTAGAAAATACTGTTATTTGTGCAATTGCCAACACTGTGGGGCACTCAATAAATAAATAATAAGTAATAAATAAGTAATTGTATATTGTTTGTTGTCAGTGTAATAAATAGCCAGTATGAAGTCAAAGTAATCTTCTCTTCAAATACTTCTACTGTTCAATCTTTAATTTACTGTTTGTTGACGACATAGAAGTCCAATGTGCATTGTTATTATCCCATATAGTTTTGTATTATTTTTCAATAATTTCAATTATGATTTTTTTTTTATTATGGTGCATCGACTGCTGAGGTCATTAGCACCAAAAAGCAATTATTAAATTGAATTATTGATAATTAAAGACAAAAATATAAATTTTCACTTATTATTTATGGATGATGCTCTGCTTCTAAGGGGGACAGCATTTGCCATCTCCAAATGCCACTCTGAAATATTATTTAAATTAAATTTAAAAAAAAATTAAATTAAATTAATAAATAATATTAAATAATAAAGAAATTAAAAAAAGTAATTAAAATAAATTGATACCAAAATTACACCTTTCTTTAACATATTTTTAAGAATTTTTATAGTTTCTATAAAAGAAGACGAAAGAGATTACTTGTGATTTTTGTACAATTTTCCCTAGGTTTTATGTGGCTTTACTATTTTCTCTCGTAGTGTGGTCCCTCCCTAGTGTGGAACTCCTGAGCTATAAGTGTCGAGCTGTCTATAGGTGTCCTGCCTTTTACAAAGCAAATAGCAAGCAATTTTACTAGGGAGTCACCCATCCTAGTACTAGCCTCGCCTAGAACTGGTATATACATTTGAGGATATGGCCAATGAATCTGTTATTTTGTCCCAACACATATTACTTATTTGCTTAAAAGTACATTTTTTTTTTTTTTTTTTAAATAAAATGTAAAATATGAATATTTGGAAACAATTTTGAGATTTCTTGATTTATGTAGTAGTATCATGTGTTGAAAAAAATGAATGGTTGATATTTCTTTAAAGGGAGTTTTTTATTTGGTTCCACCTCCAAGATCTAACACATACTTAATGTTTGCCAGCCAAATACTTCCTTTTATTGCAATTCTTTCCATTATTATGTCTACTTTGTTCATACAGTCAAAATGTTGTTTATTTTATAAACAACGATAAACAATTTTTTTTTTTTTTTTTTTTTTTTTTTTTTTTTTTTTTTTTTTTTTTTTTTTTTTTTTTTTTGAGAATACAATTAATAAGCCTTTGTAAATAATTAAATCCAAAAGTAGAAATCTCAAAATGTTATTTATGATTTCAAATATACATTTGTTACTATTCATTAACAGTCAATTAGTCCCAATTAAATTAATTAATTGATAAGAAATTGTTGACCTTTGGGATTGCAAACGTAGAAATTCTTGGTGCTTGGTCTTGGGAGTTAATAAAAGTACATTTTTTAAATATGAAAATAAATTATGAGCAATCAGTGAATCGTTGGGATTCAGCTTAGAAAACATTAATACGATTTTTGTAAAAATCTGTATTCAGGAGGTTTCGGCATCTCTTTGGTAGCCTTCGTCAGCTAAAAGACAAAGGAAAGAAAATACAGAATTAATACCATTTATCTTTGCTGGTTAACTTTTTTCTGTTTATTAATTCTGTGTTTTCTTGCTTTTGTCTTTTAGCTGACGAAGGTTACCAAAGAGTAGCCAAAACGTCCTTAATATAGATTTTTACAAAAATCGTATTGATGTTTTCTTAGCCGAATCCCAACTATTCCCTGATTGCTTATCACATCGACGGCTGAACTATCTACACCTCATGAAAATAAATTATATTTACCAAAGTAAATAAATGCTACAAATAGTGACAAAATTAAAATTGCATACATCTTAAAATTTAGTATGAGTACACAGTGAGTTGCAATTAATTTTAATTTAGTAAATATTTGTAGCAAGTATTTATCATCTGTTATCATTACTTATTTTTTATATATAACTGTTATCAGTATTTTCTCTGTCCATCTGTACAGCTCGAGCCAAAATGCTGACAAATATAACTCATTTTCAACAAAAAAGTCTGACACGCAGGAACTGCGTCATCTTAGCCTGATTCCGTTTATATCCTTAGTGTCATTACAGAGAAACAGTTAATGTTTTCATGAAAAATGTCAAATGAAATCTGAAAGCCGAAGGAAGGTCTTAGACGCGACGTCAGGAAACTGACAGTATCCTAAGCATGAATTACACCATTTATGTATTGTAGTGAAGATGGAGATAGTTAGCCGTTGCAGAGATACGAAGACAAGGTATAGTTGGGATTCGGCTAGGAGAAAAAACGTCAGACTTTCAGGAAGAAATCTGTATTTGGACGTTTCGGCTGCACATTGGCAGCCTTCTTCAGCACTAGAGAATGCCTAGGGGGGAGGGAGGAAGACCTCGAGGACAACTTAGGTAACCATGGTTGAATGTATGTCATACATTCGATGGTAACCTAAGTTGTCCTCGAGGTCTTCCTCCCTCCCCCCTAGGCATTCTCTAGTGCTGAAGAAGGCTGCCAATGTGCAGCCGAAACGTCCAAATACAGATTTCTTCCTGAAAGTCTGACGTTTTTCTCCTAGCCGAATCCCAACTATACCTTGTCTTCGCATTTATGTATTGATTTATCCAAATGAGATGGCTCTACCAGAAATGACATAAGAACCACATTTGCTCTAAATTTTAAAAGCTTTTGAATAGATACTTTAAATTTAACACAATTATCCAACCGGTTTCGATATATATAAGAATATATCCGAAAATCCTGAGAAAAATCTAGTTTTATCCACTTTTCTCAACAACGGTTATATATATATATATATATATATATATATATATATATATATATATATATATATATAGTCTTGGAAATGTGTCTCCACACCCAAATACTTATAAAACGTTTGCCCGGAAGCCTAATAACGCAAAAACATAAGTGTTACAATTTTGTGTGTGTGAATTTCACTCAAAAAACCTACTTTCCGGTGGACAAATTCAACTGGTTAAACAGAGTAACCAAATAACAAAGATTCTGCCTTTCAAATCATCATAATCTTTTTACTAAATTCTGTGATTATTTCTTGATTGCTCGTTCAGTAAGAATTTCTTATTGGGAGAGTAAAAGAATTATTGGGAGAATGCAGTATTAAGCCTTGGTAGATGAAAAATTAAATACAAAAGTAAAAATCTACACAATGTATTTATTTATTAAAATATATATTCCTTTAAATTTCTTCACTTGGATAAAATTTCTTTCTTCTTTCATTAATTTCACAAAAATAAGTCCTATGGAGTGTTGACTTAATTCATGATTATAATATTCTCACTTTACAAGAAATCATAAGTAAAGAAGGAAAAATAATCAGCTCAAATAATTTAATTAGGTATTGTCCATGAAAGTTTTTTTTTCTGAGTATTCTTCTCATTTCCGAAACTTACTTTTCCAGGTATGCGATTAAACAAATGCTATCTATTCGGGAAGCTGTCATCTCTAGAATTTGGGATTTCAGTCTTGCCCAAAGCATTTCGGTCGTTGTATAAGGATCTTCTTTCGTATGATTTCACCATTCCCAATCCAGCCTGAAAATAAAAATATTACTAAATGGTTGCTCTAAATAACATTTATTTTTTTATAAAAATTATGAAATTGAAAATATTACTTTTATTTTATACTATTAAATTAATAAATTCTTGTATTTACAGTTTTATATGTGTCTTTCCAATAACATTTCTGCTTGAATGCAAGCAAAGTTGTTGCATTGGCAGTAAAGTTGTTACATTGGCTTGTTAAAAACAACATTCTTAATTTTATAGTTATATTTTTTCGAGCTCAATTACTATTCTACATATTTATAATTTCTCCCAAGCCTGATGTCATTAGGTGAGGTTTGGAATAATTAACCTTTTGATGCGACGTGGGCTAGATGCCTACTCCCTCCACAGGCGGACCAAACTCCCTCTCCTAGAGCGGCCGTACGCACCCATATATTTTTTTTTTTTTTTTTTTTTTTTTTTTTTTTTTTTTTTTTTTTTTTTTTTTTTTACTTAGGCGCTTGTTACTAATCATCATTTTCATGTTTATCTTATGTGAACGACGACGTGTATCACTTGAATCAATTTATTTACTACAATTGAGGTACGCAGTAAACCTACAATAACCATTTAAAACAAAGTTTACTTACTTTTCTTCCCTATATTTCTCTTTATGTTTCATTCAGAAACCACTACTTGTTTTTAGAAGTGATTTTTAACCTTCCAGTAGTGGCGCCCCTTTTTGGGACATCCATAGTGGCACTGCACCTCACAGGTGCAAACCCTATTTGGCGCGGAAAAATGTGCCTCTGAGAGAAATAGTAGAAAACTGCTGACTTGATAACCAAAACAACAATTTTTTTTTTTAGGGGAACATAAGAAACCATCGTTTTCGATGAAATAAAATCATGTCATGTTCGATATGAAATAAAATATTAATATAAAATTGAATAATCAATCTATGTGTAGGAGTTTTTACGTCTAAACCGTAAGTGCCAAATTTCTGATTCTTTAAAAAAAAAATGATCATTTTTATGACTATACTATTACTAGATACTGTTTGTGGAATCATACTACACTTCATGTTAAAATATATAACATTTGTTATATACCAGGTTATCCTATAGACATGAAACATGTCAAATTATATAAAACATGAATATAAATTATGAAATATGTCAATAAAATATAAAATATGTACCTATATAAAATATGGATATAAAAATCATGAATATGAAATAATAATTAATTTCGTTTAGATCCTTCTGCTCAAATTCAGGAACATAAATATGTTTTAGGTCCACCTGACCAACCTATGTAATGTACGGTACTGTATAACATACGGACATATGCCGCAAAGGATAAAAAATAAGAATTTTAACAATGGTTCAGCATTTGAGAATCATGCCTGAACGAATGCTGAAGACAGACAGGCACGGGACCACCTACAACCAATTTGATCAAAACCTTTCCTGGAAAAATCATATTTTTCAAATTTCCCGTCGATCCATATTTATCCTCAGACAGCTCAACCTCCCCTGCCATCTCCTGCCAACAAAGACACGTCAACTCCTTGTAAACTCACTCTTATTCCCCCAGTTAGACTATGGTTGTTTGGTGTACGGTGGACTTACTGGCGATATCGAGCAAAACTCAAACGTCTCATGGATTTTTTTATTCACTTTATCCTCGGGATCCCCAGAGACAACCAGGAGCTAAATTGGCAATTCCCAGTTTATCGTCGACAGTACCTCCTCGGCTCAGTACTTTACCAAGTAATTCAATCCCAAAGACCTTCTAATATTTTTCTTTTTCATTATATAAATGTTAAATCCTCTGCTCACTCCCATAACACCCGATCTCGTCTTTCCGATCTTTATATTCCTTCCCACCTTACTGCATTATTAGAAAAATCATTTGTCACCCGTGCCACCTCGCTGAATTCCTTAACTCCGTCTGACTGCCATTCTACCAACCTAGAAACCTTTAAATCCCGATTCTTCCACCACTATTTATCTCAGGTAGATTTACCCAATCCCTAATTTATATAGAAGCTGTATTATTTATAATTTTATATATTAAATTTTCACTTTTCTGTACACTGAAAATGATTCCTATGGGGCATGTGTCCCGGAATAAGATTAAAATTTCATTTCATTTTACAAGACCCAGAAGGAAAGAAGGTCAGAGGTTGGCCTAGGAAGGCATGGGGCATTGGAATAAAGGAGGCCTACGACCAAAGAGGAATGAGGTCTGAAGAGGAGAATACCGCTGGTCTGGGATATATACTTATTGATCAGGCATGATAGAATTCTCATTCTGCTTAGTGGTAGAAAAAGGATGGATAAACCTAAGTTAAATATTTATTATTGGACATTCGCACTTGACTCATTCCTATTTGATGACAAAACAGGACAAACCGAATTATACACTTTGCAATGTTGCACTAACAACACAATCAAACACATACCTACAGACTGCAGACTTACCTAACGACTTACACGAATTTCTTAAACAGGACAGTAAACAAATTGATAACATTCAAAAATATTTAAAAATTAAAAGGAAGTTCCAACTTTTTTAAAATCATCCTAAAACTTTTTATCTATATTTTTATTTTTCTGTATTATTATTATTTTTTCCCCTAATGTATCTTTTTGTATTTTTCCATTTTGATTACCTAATTTATAGCTTCTATAGTTAGTAAAATAAATATTTAGCTTTGTTCATAGATAGACTTAAAGAGTAAATTACCTTGTTGTGTACTCTCAATAAATAAATAATAAATATGTATCAGAAGGTAGAAATTGTCATGTTTCGGTCATGGTATCTTAACAAAACAAAATTTTTTTAGAAGAAAATGAGTTTTTTATTAACCGACGTTTCAACTTAAAATTCAAGCCTTCATGAGCCCTGAAGGATTTCAAGCCTTCATGAGCCCTGAAGGATTTCAAGCCTTCATGAGCCCTGAAGGATTTCAAGCTGAAACATCAGCTAACAATAAATCTCATTTTCCTATAAAAATTTAGTTTTCTTAAGATACCATGACCGAACCCTGACGATTTCTACCTTTGCATCACCAACGGTCAACGATCTCCTCTCAATTAAATATTTATTGTTATAATTTTTTCAATTTGAAAAATATATATTTCAATAGACTAATTTTAATCGTTCTAATGCCTAAATTATTCATTCTTCTCAATATCATGAATTTAAATGACTATTTATAAATAGTGTCAGGAGAATAATAGCAGCCTATAAATGCTTCTTTAGACAAAAAAGGCTCTACGGGTGGAAACGTAATAAGAATAACGTAGGGTTCAATAAAATGCTTATATGTCTGATCCCCCGATAGATGTAAATATTTAAAAGGACTCTTCTGTGAAAAGTCCGACTCGCAGAAATCACATAATCTTAGCGCGGTTCTGTTCTTATCCCTAGTTTCATTTGGAAAGCTTGAAATAGATACAGTTTTATTTTAGTTAGACCTTTTGTGAAATACTTTTATGATCCCAGATACATGACAGATGGCAAGGGTACCTTTGCCTGAAAAATTTACACCGCATTCTTCTCAATGTTCGCTCTATGCAAACACTATTTCTTCTTTTACTATAATACTAACTTTAAAGATAAATACATTTAAAAAAAAAAAAAATTAAAATGAGAGTTAAACAATTACAAAAACCTGTTCAAAAGAACAAAACAAACATATTTGAAATTTTAAGCACTTATTTCTCTGATCGGCATCGCCTAATCGAAAATTACTTTAGAACCTTTTTTGTAGAGAATTTAGTAAGCTTTCGAACGATCACCTTCTACTTACCATTATTCTAATCCCCTGTGAGAGAGCAAACAGACAAATATATATATATATATATATATATATATATATATATATATATATATATATATACAAATTTGGACCACCGTTATTTTCGAGATCTATAGGTTCTGAAACGCAAAATTTTCTAGTTGGCACTTTCGGATTGTGTTATGAGGTCAACCTCATAAGCAGGGTTCCTCCCTATGGAGGGAGGGAGGAACCGCTCTAGAAGGAACTGTCTGGTGAGAAAGAAAAAATCTACAGCTGTATGGCCTAATAAAGTGATGCAGATTTTGCAAAGTTATTAAGATTGAAAGGCTAAGATTTGCAAGCCAGAATGAAGAAAAATGTGATATCAAAGAAATGAGGACAATAAAAGAAAATCCTTTACCTTCAAATTTTATAAATTCTGATCATACATTGTCCCTTCCGGCCGCCTTACCTATCTTTAGCCTCTCCAGGGCACGTTGAACTTCCTCCTCCCATATAACTGACGTTATCCAGTTTACTAAAGAAAAACTATTACCCGTACCTTAAAAAAAGTAATTTATCATAAATTATTGATTTTTTTTTATGTGTTAGCTATCGTATTAAGAAAATTACAGGAGGCCGATGGCCATGAATGCTAAGGTTGCGGGTTCGATTCCCACTAGGAGTAATGGTTTTCCTTTTAAAAAAAGAAAAGGCATTGCCTCCTATCCTGGCTAGAAATGGGTGGTAACCTCTAGATAATCCGTCCTGAATATCTGTGTTATGTATAAGTGGACATTAAAAGGTAAATAAATAATTAAACAATTACAAAACACTTTCTAAAGAATAACAAACATTTAAAAATATATTTAAAATGTCTTAATTGATTACTTAATTTGACTATAGTAATTGTCACTATTTTTTAAAAGAAAAAATTCCCTATTTGTTGATATTAATATTATTTGTTCATCCTTAATTTTTAATAGTTATCTACTTATAATTTCTTGTTGTATTCTTATTTTAATTCAGAACGTACAAATTTTATGAAAATGATGCTGTGCAAATATTAATTTAAAAATAACTTAAAATTTAATGATATTCTATTTATTTATTTGTAAAAATTATATTTTAATTTTTCATTATTTTAGCCCGATTACATGTATCAAAATTTCACCTATCGACTTAATGTCTGAAGCATGTTGCTTGAATAGGAAATGTATTTTGTTTTATTTTCATTAGAAAATAATAAAATATTTTGTATTTATGTAACTATGATTTGATTGAACATACCAACTGCCTGATATAGTTGACTCGTTGATTAGTAACTTTTGTAGCTAGTTGTGTAAATCTCTGGTCGACTTCAAGGACATCTTTATGAATTGTTTCTTCCATTGTCTGCAACAAAAATGTCTTTATATTATAAAAAATAACGCTCCTGTGAATTAACTCACAAAAAAATCCACGAAACACAGGACACTCATCAAATAACTCAGACTTTTGTTATTTATTTGCTTGAATTTAGACTAGTAAATTATTTATTTTTTTATTCAGTGTTTCACCTCTTTGGTGATAACACCATGATCAGAATCGTCTAAATTTGGTTCCAATAGGAAACCAGCTTACTTGTATATGTAGGTGTATTTGTTAAGATAGTCATTAAATGAAAATATCACTTATTATTCACAGTAATATAATGTTATATGTAAATGTTATGAATAAGATTGTACTGTACTGTGTTTCTGACAGTGTTGGGCATTATTCGAATAAATTATTATTCGAATGATCATTCCAATAAATTTTTAGTGAATGATGAATAATTCACTGAATTATCTTATTCACACATTACACCATGAATTATTCACAGAATTATTCGTTATTCATTATTCGTTATTCATCATTCATTATTCATCATTCGTTATTATTTATTTCTAGTTGGTATACTGAATAATCCTACTCAAACACACATATATATATACGTATTTCTGGCTGCCAACATTATAATAAATCTATCGTTATTCACTAAAACATGTTTATTCTGAATGATCATTCGAATAATTTGTGAATAAAACATAAACTTCATTCACAGAATAACGAATAATGAATAAAAGTAATTATTCTTCATTCATGAATGAAATAATACATTTATTCATTAATCATTATTCATCATTCTGAATAATTTTTGCCCAACACTGGTTTCTGAAAGTATGTCAGAATAGTGTTTATATACTGGCTATCATTCCCTAAGAGTTCTTGCATATCATATGGCAGATTAATACTGTTTCTTCAGTGGCAGTCTATCAGTGAATGTTTGACTTAAGTTTGAAGTTACATATTGATCTGTTTTGTCTTGTCATTAAGTATTTGTGTGTTAGTCGAGTATGTCCAATTTGTAGTCGAGCCACAACTATTTCTTCTCGTCTGTTTTCTCAGTGACTGGATGGCCATTCCTCTACTGTGTTTTTAATTCTTTTGTAATTAATTGTAGGTTAGTTGCGTCCAAGAATAGTTCCACTGTTGTAATATCGTTGTTTTTACAGTTTTTGTCAAGAATTTTTCAGTTATTAATTAAATGTCACAAGTCATTTGCATTATTGCATTTTTAGTTTAATAATCTGCTATGGAGCTTTTCCCAAGCTCCTCATGGCTTAGTAGCCACTACGTAGTAATGTTACTGTTCAGAATCTGTGACTTATTAAGAATTCATATGAGTAGTGGATGGGTCATGTATCTGTCTGTATGTGCTTCAAGTGCGCTTAATGAGTCGGTAAATAGTATAGAATAGTTTTTTGTATTATTTTATTTTGGTGCATCAACTGCTATGGTAATTAGCACCAAGTATTGACTAGTAAATTATTTTATTTTATTTTATTTATTTTTTTGCGGCGCATCGACATCAGGATTAGCACTGAACTAGTAAATTAAATAAAGTCATTTAGTGGCTCAGCTTTTCTTTTAGTGACTTTGGTGTTAAAAATGTATATTATAAAAACATGAAAGTAAATGACACTATGCTTCATCATATGCACTCACAGGATTTTTTTTTCAATCAAATAAACTCATGATTCATTTTTTCAATCAAATAAATTCATGATTCAATGACACTGCAGGCTAGAGAGAAATATGATTTATACATAGTATATAATCAAAGTATTTAAAAGAATAGGCATCAGCCCTGTCCTGGCTAGAAAAGGGTGGTAACCTATAGATAACCCGTCCCAAAATTCTTAGTTAATAATAATGGACGTTAAAATTTAAATAAATAAATAATCAAAGTATCTGTAGTATCCTTTGGGAGGAAACTTTAGTAAGAAAATAAACTCAAAGGATGGAGAAAGCAGAACAATAAATTAGTTATTTCGTAATAATAATGTAATGTTATCAATTTGCAGCTGTAAATCATATTCACCTGAGCCTTTTTTGTAAAGAGTATTTTTAAAAATACTCAGATGTGTAAAATATGTAATGTGGAACATATCGTTGATACAATTGCAAAGTACTGAATGTGAAAAACACATTTTTCATTTTCAATCATTACTGATTGCTGTTGGACTGATGTACGGCAAACTCTCGAATCTATGTTCACTCAGTGAAAGGGGAAGTAACCACTGTCAAAACGACGAATCTGCCAACTATTTGACTGCCCAAAAGCGAAGTAACGAATAAATGTTTTTTCATTCTGGAAAGTGGTGATTTTCACATTCAATACTTTGCAATTGTATCGACGATATAATCGTTGAATGTAAACAATTTCATAGGATACCACTAACTTACTTATTACGAAATACCACCAACATTAGAAAAAATTATAAATTATGAGTGGGAACTTGTCATTTAAATATTTATCACAAATGTAAAGGCTTCAGAAAAGACCAGTTCTTCCTCTCCTTATCGCTCTAATAAAGGCTTGAAATAAAGTTGAAACAGCAATAAAAATAAAAATTTATTGACCGAACCCAGTCAATCTGAAACTTGGGGATCTCAACATCTGTTTTTAATGATGGAAATAGTAAGCTTCTTAAGGACAGTGAAATGTTTAAAGAAATATTAGGACAATGAGCCCTGACAGTTAGAGACAGAATAATTTAAATAAAAAACAAAACAAATTTCATAGAACTCAAGCAGGTAAAATTTTCTAATTTAGTAAATAAATAACTTGCATCTTTGAAAGGCTGTTGTTTCAAAATATGTGTCAAGTATTTTAGATAATTTTAAACATTCCAGTTTTGTTAAATTTGTTCCTGTTGATAGAGAGAAGTTTGTTGGAAGATGAATATTGATTTTTTTTACCTACTGGTGTCTATAAAGATAGCTGGGAAATTCCAGTGAAGTAAATTGGCAGCGGTGAGGATCTAGACTCTAGATTTTCCAGTTTCCTAAGAAACTTTGTATTTTTCTTCTTTGACTAAATACTCTGGCTCTTCTAGCATGTGACAGCTGATGTCATGTTTCAATAAATGCAAAATATCTGCAATGACCCAAATTACAATGGGAAAACCTCTGTTATCTAAGCTTTTAAATAAATTTTAGAAACTATGTTATGAAAACAACTGGACAAAATTGAGAAGATTATTGGATGAAAATTGTAATTATGAGTTTTACATATATATATATATATATATATATATATATATAAAATTCAGCTGTCTGTATGTCTGTTCCTTATACAAATCCACACTGTTTGACCAATTTTGACTAAACTTTACCCAGGTAGGTCTTGATCCAGGGATTGTTATATGCTAGGTTAAAATCGTCTAGGACACACAGTTTGGAGGTCACGGGTTCGAAATTGTGAACCCGAACAGTTACAAAAGAGTGAATTGTCAGATTTATAGAGCTAATCATGTTGCCTTGCAAATGCCCTTCTGACCTGTTTTTGATACTTCATTTAGGAGTGGATTTGCTTAGTGTGAACCTTTTAAGTAAGAATTGTGAAGAACGTTTTGGTACATAACGGTAGATTTATTTGATTTTCTAGTTGGTTGAGTTATGTTTATTGTTGCAATCCTGAGTTTCATTGAAGCAGGAGCGTATTTTGGACCAGACAGGTCTGTAAGAGAGATTATTTCAGAAAAGCTCTTTATGGACTAAAGGGACACATTATCAATGAAAATTATTATGACTATTACTAGAAAAGATTAAATTTTTTTTATTACCTATTATTTAATTCTTATTTTATTATTATTTCCAATATAATTTACATTTGATCCTCACCTCAGCCATTTTTATTTATCAGCTAATTAAATTTTATTACATGACGTTTCGGCCTCAGGGCCATCCTCATAAAACTTCATTCATTCATCCAAATATTATTAACCCTATTTCAACAAGGGCTTGTCATCACTTTTAATCTTGAAACTGCTAACCTTTAAATTTTAGTTACATTTAACTTAGCACCATTTGACTAAGTTTGTCAAAACTTCTATAACCAAAAACTTTTACATTTTTCTAACATTTAAGCTACAACAGACCACATGGCCTCAACATTCCACCATTTGACAAGCCCTTGTTGAAATAGGGTTAATAATATGTGGACATACGAATGAAGTTTTATGAGGATGGCCCTGAGGCCGAAACGTCATGTAATAAAATTTAATTAGCTGATAAATAAAAATGGCTGAGGTGAGGATCAAATGTAAATTATAGTGGAAGTAATTTATACCTCGGAAATTCCTGTGGATAATCCTTAACACGTTATTATTATTACTATTATTATTATTAGATATTTTAATGATCTTAGAGAATTATTTAATTAGTAAATTATCAGTTTGTATAGTTTCTTTAGGGGCAGTTCATGTTTTATTTAATGCTCTTCAGACAAATAACTAAAACATTTTAGCTGCTGAAGAGGCATCTTCAAGAGTGTGAAACACGAAGAGCTAGTTCCATCCAATGAATTGACAGTGTTAACTCCATTTTTCTTGATATTAAACCTTCTTATATATAACTAAAATATTTTGGTATATGAAGGATTGAAATGTCTTTGAATTGGCCTTAATAAATAAGAGATCTTCTATTCAGTGGTCAGGGGTAAGAAAGTTGAATTCCCCACATTTCGTTACCACAAGACACAATTGGATCAAGTGATCTCATCACCACATGGGCATATATTGGTGGGGGGGGGGTGTTGAGGGGATGCAGCCCCCATTTTTACCAAAATTTTGACTTAATCGGTTAAAATGTGTTATAGAAATCTTAAAAATAAATTATTATTTATTTAAATTTTAATGTCCATTTTTCTTAACTACGAATTTTGGGACGGGCTATCTATAGGTTACCACCCTTTTCTAGCCAGGATAGGGCTGATGCCTTTTCTTTTTTCAAAAAAGCCTCAAAAAATAAATTCAAATGAAATGAAAAAGATCACTTAGGTCAGAAAAAATAATTTGCGTGTAATAGTATTTTAATTGACTAACTATTCCAAGTTCTAGATTCTTAGTATTCCACACCCTCATATGTTCAGCCCACCCCCCAGAAATTCTCCTAAATTATTTACTAGATTCACCCATGCGTAACCAGTGTGTTTTATAGGGCTTTTGACATTAAGGTGAATGAATACTGTTTGTTCCAAAGGATTGCAGTCCCAAGGGACGGGGGAGATTACGTTATTTCAAAAGGGCTCTCAAATTGCAGACACATGTCTGGATTTTCTGTCAACAAAGAAGTTTTGTTTTCAGAGGAAAAATCCTATGGCGTTGAATATCCAACTGTCGATGATGATGAGGACATATTGGTGGACTACTGATTTGACAAGTCCTTCAATAATCAGAATGCCCTATTTTACGAAAATAGTTTCTTCTCCGTCATTCTCTGGAGGGGTGATTCCATCGTGTGCCTATTATCCCTATTATTGTTGGCTCGTGTTTATACAGGTGTAGATGATAGTCATGAGGCGCAGTCAGACTAACAAATAATAGTTCTGTAATAAATAATGTTGGCTCATTTCGTTAGAGATTTCATTTTGTTAGCATGCTTTTCTCTTTTTTTTTTAGTGTGCTTCCACCCTAAATGCGGGGAGGAATACCAACTTATGACCTCGACCTGATGACACTAACTGGAAATGGTAAGAAATATTGATGTTTCATAACACATAGCTCAAGAAAAAAACTTTCGTTCAAATTTGGGCATACATATATATATATAAATATAAATATAAATATATATATATATATATATATATATATATATATATATTCTCTCAAATCTTAGGAGGCTTGGGGGTCTTAAAAGCAGTAATCCTTCCTTCCTTCACACTACTTTATTTACTAGGCCCAATATGTTTCATGCATATTTTTGCACCTCTTCATAATATGCACAAAACACGTGTCGGGCCTAGTAAATAAAGTAGTGTGAAGGAAGGAAGGATTACTGCTTTTAAGACCCCAAGCCTCCTAAAATTTGAGAGAATTTATATATATTTTGGGTCATTTGCAAGAATAAATTATATATATGTATATATATGTATATATATATATATATATATATATATATATATATATATATATATATATTATCATTGACTAACAAACGACTTATATACAATACTAGCTGTTACCCGGTGTGCCATGCTGCACCTACATTCTGCATCTAAAAGAGCCCAAATAAATTAGAAAATTAGAAGTTTATCCAAACCCTGGCCAAATCAGTCTATCAGAAGATTCCATTCCAATCTCCCTGGCCATCCAAATCCTTTGATAAACTCTCTATCCTCCTTCCATAATCCACAAAATCCTCATAGAAGATTGAAGCGGCGGGGGCCTAGAGACAATTTGTTTTAACATGCCATCTGCAATGCTCAAAATGTATTGTTCTTGTCGGTTATGTAATTGTACCTATTCCCACCTCATGGCTCATAATGTTACTGTTCTAAAACCAACAAAATTACTGGAAATGTGTATAACATATTGTTGTAAATATGAATAAAGGTAAAAAAAAAAAAAAAAAAAAAAAAAAAAAAAAAAAAAAAAAAAAAAAAAAAAAGTGTCTAACATTTACCCTGGTTTACTAGGTGTCCAAAGGGTCTAAAACCTTACCATTTTACACTTTTCCCCAATCCCCCTGAAATTATTTCCTATATACTTTCCTGTCATAATCTCTGATCAACTCCCTGAGGGAAGCCGAGTACCCAAGCTAGTGTTTTACCTTAAAGTCCCATCTAATTAGACAATTGTAATCGGCCCTAGGAAATGCGTAAATGAGTAATGTGGAATATTATTTTACAGAACTGCATGGGAATTCCATAGATTAAGATGTCTCTAAGAATAGCAAATTAGAAGCACAATGCAATCAGAACTAAATGTTGGACAATAGCTATTTTGAGGCATATAATTTCTGCAGTATTGACGTTGAACAAAAAAAAAAAAACAAAAAAAAAAAAAAACAGTTCATTCGTAAGAATTTCTGTTTTATAGAGTAATTCAATTGTAGTGAAAATATAGTGTAAAAAAAAACAACAAACATTCTAGTGCAATTCCTAGAAAAGAATATAAACTAAATTATCATCATCTTTAGGACGTACAAGGAAAAACCCAAGATTCATTAAATGTCACGACCCGAGATGTATTTATAGACAGACGGGCAATAAAACCTTAGACGAACTGATAAAAATTGACATTCTCCTATATATGTAGTCAAACGTATACTCCTATTGACCTTGTGTAGTTACAAGCTGTTTATATGTTAGCACAGGTCGCTCTATTCGGTCTCCTAGCGATGGGGGCTTCTCTTGACGAAGTGGTGATAAACGAAATCGTGGATCAGCTGTTGGAGAGCACTAGAGCATTGATGGAGATGAAAGGGAGTAACAAGATCCCAATGAAACCACTGGAGAAGAGTTTCAAGACGAAGATCTTCGGTATGGAAATCCCTGGGAAATTCTCCGCTAGCAATGGCTACCTAGAGGATCTCGCTACTCTCCGAAGGACAGGGGATGTTGTCATGGCGACAAAAGGCAATGCACTCAAGCTGAAGGCATCTCTGGGATTTGGCAATCTTCACGCTATGTACAATCAATACGAATTCGAGTAAGTCTGTTCATTCATCAAAAATCTTTACCTTAGTATTTTCGTGCTAGGCGGAAGGTCAAATAATAAAAACTTGACCCCACAGTTTCACCAACTTTATTCCGTCCCTACATGTTTCACACCTTTTTGGTGCTTCTTCATGGGAAAAAATTACAAATATAAAACCTACAGCCTCAACCTGAGGAGGATAACCTTCCACCAGTCTAAACTAATTTCGGACAATGATCAGTCTAGACGCGGCCGTACTGGTGGAAGGTTATCCTAATCAGGTTGAGGCTGTAAGTTTTATATTTGTCATTTTCTTCCCCCCGAAGAGGCACGAAAAAGGTTTGAAACATGTAGGGAGGTAATAAAGTTGGTGAAACTGTGTGGTGAAGTTTTTATTATTTCACCTTCCGCATGGCATGAAAATACGAAGATTAAGAAAACGGTCAGTTGAATCAGTCCGACTCGCAAAAACTGCGTCATCTTAGCGCGGTTCCGTTCTTATCCCAAATCTCACTCGGAAAGATTAAAATAGAAAGAGTTATTATTTTGGTTCGACCTTTCCTGAAATCCCTTTAACCCCGTTACAAAGGGCCAGCGTATCCTTTCACCTGGAATCCCACCCAACAGCTTGTTTGGCCAACCCCATTACTACAAATAGTTATTTCACAGTATCAAATATCAAAACAAATATCAAAATGTTTCTAATTTTCTTGACTTCTTCCACTGTAATGCTAATTCTATAAATAAATGCAATTAAAACAAAAAACACAAAAAGTGAGCTAAACAACTACGAAAACCCGTACAAATGAACAAAACAAACACATTTTAAGTTTTAAGCAACTTATTTCTCCGATTGTCAATGCCTAATCAAACATTTCTTCATAACCTTTTTTTTTTGTAGAGAATTTAGTAAGCTTTCGAATGGTAGCCTTTTGCTTATCAAGTTTCTCAATCGTTTTAGAAATATAAGGAAAATATACGGAGTTTCCAAAACTTTTCGTGTCTCTTATTAAAATATTTTATTCTAATCTTTCTTTTTATTTGATTCTAAACCAAAATTTAATCATCTTTGTTTATATGAATTTCAAATATGCAGAAAATGTTTTAACTGAATCCCATGATTCTAAGTACCCAAACCAAAAACGTATTTCGCCACTTTTCTCGAAAACGGTTAAAGCTATCGCCTTAGAAATGACTTCATTTGTTTTGTTATGCCAAGAAGCCTATAAACCGAGTACCTATTTGCAAGCATATGAAGTAAGCGCAACGATTTTTTTCTCGCGAATTTCAATTGAAAAACCTTTTGGGCGGATTCTGCTGGTTATCGAACTTGACCTTTCAAATTAGACGAAAGATTTATGTACCGAATTTCATTAAAATCGGACCATTTTTGAGGCGTCCAGAGCTCCAACTAACAAATATATATATATATATATATATATATATATATATATATATATATATATATAAACAAATTTGAACCACCGTTATTTTCGGACTTTAGGAGTTCTAACTGCTTCCTCAGTGTCCTTTACTTCCTGGGTACAGATATGTACAAGTTTTTCCAAGTTTTCGCCAATTTTTGTAAAATGATCATTCTGTATATTTTGTTTTGCAGCTACCTGTCCGTGAAGTCATCGGGTACCATGGAGGTATCTATGACAAACAGCTCAGTGACAGCAACGCTCTCTGTGATCCGAAACGGGAACGAGTGCGTCATGGATGTGGACAGTGCTACAGCTGATTCACTTGGACTGGTCAAAGTGAAGCTGAGCGGTCCACAAGTGTTCAACCAGTTCCTAACGATGCTTCTAAACTGGGTCATTGATAACTTCCAAGACAGAATCAAGGTCAAAATCAACTCGGAGATTTCAAGAGGTCTGAAAAGGGCAATAGAAAAGACTGATCTATGTTCAAAATTGATGGAATAATTTACTGAACAGTATTATTTTTTTTTAAGATAGAATAAATTTTGTTTTTTTTGAAGTTTATCTAAGTATGTTTTCAGCAAAAATAATATTTACCTCGTAATTTTATGCATATATTGTTCTACAGTTTACTCAGTGTCAATTCGTGCTTTTGGGCTACTATGATTCTCTATTCAAGGCGCCTCCCTCCACAGTCAGAATACCGGCTTATGGTGTTGAACTCATAACGCAATCCGGAAGTGTCGACAAATTTCATGTTTCCGAGCCTTGGAGAAAAAAAAAGAGTTCTATTGTAAATGATCAAACGAGATTGGGCGGATGATGACCATATGTGCGGATACATTGATCAATGGTAGGATATGTACTTTCGCTATAAATTACATAACATCGTAGTAAAGCAAGTTCGCACGTTAATATGATACGCTTGTCCCTGTTCAAGAGACAACATAGGTTAATATGATACGCTTGTCCCTGTTCAAGAGACAACATAGGTTAATATGATACGCATGTCCCTGTTCAAGAGAAAACATAGGTTAATATGATTCGCTTGTCCCTGTTCAAGAGACAACATAGGTTAATATGATACGCTTGTCCCTGTTCAAGAGACAACATAGGTTAATATGATACGCATGTCCCTGTTCAAGAGACAACATAGGTTAATATGATACGCATGTCCCTGTTCAAGAGACAACATAGGTTAATATGATACGCATGTCCCTGTTCAAGAGACAACATAGGTTAATATGATACGCTTGTCCCTGTTCAAGAGACAACATAGGTTAATATGATACGCATGTCCCTGTTCAAGAGACAACATAGGTTAATATGATACGCTTGTCCCTGTTCAAGAGACAACATAGGTTAATATGCTACGCTTGTCCCTGTTCAAGAGACAACATAGGTTAATATGATACGCTTGTCCCTGTTCCAGAGACAACATAGGTTAATATGATACGCTTGTCCCTGTTCAAGAGACAACATAGGTTAATATGATACGCTTGTCCCTGTTCAAGAGACAACATAGGTTAATATGATACGCTTGTCCCTGTTCAAGAGACAACATAGGTTAATATGATACGCTTGTCCCTGTTCAAGAGACAACATAGGTTAATATGATACGCTTGTCCCTGTTCAAGAGACAACATAGGTTAATATGATACGCTTGTCCCTGTTCAAGAGACAACATAGGTTAATATGATACGCATGTCCCTGTTCAAGAGACAACATAGGTTAATATGATACGCATGTCCCTGTTCAAGAGACAACATAGGTTAATATG
The DNA here is from genome assembly GCA_946811695.1 of Gonocerus acuteangulatus. Lineage (NCBI taxonomy): Eukaryota > Metazoa > Arthropoda > Insecta > Hemiptera > Coreidae > Gonocerus > Gonocerus acuteangulatus. The sequence continues at coordinate 104,896,833 of OX328125.1, read as the reverse complement.
ATACGCATGTCCCTGTTCAAGAGACAACATAGGTTAATATGATACGCTTGTCCCTGTTCAAGAGACAACATAGGTTAATATGATACGCTTGTCCCTGTTCAAGAGACAACATAGGTTAATATGATACGCTTGTCCCTGTTCAAGAGACAACATAGGTTAATATGATACGCTTGTCCCTGTTCAAGAGACAACATAGGTTAATATGATACGCTTGTCCCTGTTCAAGAGACCACATAGGTTAATATGATACGCTTGTCCCTGTTCAAGAGACAACATAGGTTAATATGATACGCATGTCCCTGTTCAAGAGACAACATAGGTTAATATGATACGCTTGTCCCTGTTCAAGAGACAACATAGGTTAATATGATACGCATGTCCCTGTTCAAGAGACAACATAGGTTAATATGATACGCATGTCCCTGTTCAAGAGACAACATAGGTTAATATGATACGCATGTCCCTGTTCAAGAGACAACATAGGTTAATATGATACGCTTGTCCCTGTTCAAGAGACAACATAGGTTAATATGATACGCATGTCCCTGTTCAAGAGACAACATAGGTTAATATGATACGCTTGTCCCTGTTCAAGAGACAACATAGGTTAATATGCTACGCTTGTCCCTGTTCAAGAGACAACATAGGTTAATATGATACGCTTGTCCCTGTTCCAGAGACAACATAGGTTAATATGATACGCTTGTCCCTGTTCAAGAGACAACATAGGTTAATATGATACGCTTGTCCCTGTTCAAGAGACAACATAGGTTAATATGATACGCTTGTCCCTGTTCAAGAGACAACATAGGTTAATATGATACGCTTGTCCCTGTTCAAGAGACAACATAGGTTAATATGATACGCTTGTCCCTGTTCAAGAGACAACATAGGTTAATATGATACGCTTGTCCCTGTTCAAGAGACAACATAGGTTAATATGATACGCATGTCCCTGTTCAAGAGACAACATAGGTTAATATGATACGCATGTCCCTGTTCAAGAGACAACATAGGTTAATATGATACGCATGTCCCTGTTCAAGAGACAACATAGGTTAATATGATACGCTTGTCCCTGTTCAAGAGACAACATAGGTTAATATGATACACTTGTCCCTGTTCAAGAGACAACATAGGTTAATATGATACGCTTGTCCCTGTTCAAGAGACAACATAGGTTAATATGATACGCTTGTCCCTGTTCAAGAGACAACATAGGTTAATATGATACGCTTGTCCCTGTTCAAGAGACCACATAGGTTAATATGATACGCTTGTCCCTGTTCAAGAGACAACATAGGTTAATATGATACGCATGTCCCTGTTCAAGAGACAACATAGGTTAATATGATACGCATGTCCCTGTTCAAGAGACAACATAGGTTAATATGATACGCATGTCCCTGTTCAAGAGACAACATAGGTTAATATGATACGCATGTCCCTGTTCAAGAGACAACATAGGTTAATATGATACGCTTGTCCCTGTTCAAGAGACAACATAGGTTAATATGATACGCTTGTCCCTGTTCAAGAGACAACATAGGTTAATATGATACGCTTGTCCCTGTTCAAGAGACAACATAGGTTAATATGATACGCATGTCCCTGTTCAAGAGACAACATAGGTTAATATGATACGCATGTCCATGTTCAAGAGACAACATAGGTTAATATGATACGCTTGTCCCTGTTCAAGAGACAACATAGGTTAATATGATACGCATGTCCCTGTTCAAGAGACAACATAGGTTAATATGATACGCTTGTCCCTGTTCAAGAGACAACATAGGTTAATATGATACGCTTGTCTCTGTTCAAGAGACAACATAGGTTAATATGATACGCTTGTCCCTGTTCAAGAGACAACATAGGTTAATATGATACGCTTGTCCCTGTTCAAGAGACAACATAGGTTAATATGATACGCTTGTCCCTGTTCAAGAGACAACATA